>VIIQ02000352.1:0-67160 GCA_007449985.2 Desmodesmus armatus
TTGATTGCCTTTTGGTGGCCACCACTGACGTGCTGAAGCATTCCCACTGCTTCAGGGGTTACTGATTCGCACATGCTGCTGCTGCTGTGCTGCTGCTGCTGCTGCTGCTGCTGCTGCTGCTGCTGCTGCTGCTGCTGCTGCTGCTGCTGCTGCTTGCTGCTGCTGCTGCTGCTGCTGCTGCTGCTGCTGCTGCTGCTGCTGCTGCTGTACGTCGTCCTGCACAGGCTGGCGAGAATGTGGAGCTGTTCTACAACCCCGACCTGACACCACTGCGGGCAGGCCCTTCATTGATGCACAGGGAGGGTTCAACAGGTGAGGTCCAGGGGAAGCTGGACCTTTTTTTTGAAGGTTCCAGGGGAAGCTGGACTGGGGGGCGGTGCGCTGTGTGTGTTTGTGGGGGTAAGGGTGCTGGGCGGGGGGGGGGGGTTGCGAGGGGGTGTGGGAGGGTTGTGTGGTTGCGCATAATGTGTGTTTGGGGAGGGGACGGGGCGGGGGTGTGAGACCAGGTGCCGTACTGGGTAGCCCCGCCTGGTGGGTGGCATTCAATTGATTGCTTTATTGCTAATTAAATTGTTAATCAGTCAATTTATTATGTGATGAAGGGGGGGGCTTTGGGGCACACAGCAGGACACTCATGAGGATGCTGGAGGGAGGCAGGGAACGAGAAACGGTACATTGGCACAGGAAGACGACCTTAGTCATCTGATGATATGGTCCTGGTCACGCAGTTCCCTGATGATGTCACACGTATAATCATATGACATCCAAGCACTTGTCATCTGATTATACGTGTGACATCATCAGGGACTGCGTGACCGTGACCAGGACCACATCATCAGGGAACTAAGTTCCCACACCAGCATCTGCTGGAGTAACTGCTGGTACCATCTAGCACCAGGTATTGTTGTGGCCCACGTTGTTTGGTAAAAACCCACTCTTGCAAGCCAGTGCGCTGCCCAGCACAATCGTCATGGCCTCTAATGCACCTGCATGTGTACGGTGGTCTTGCCGGCCAGTTGACAGTGTTGTGCAGATGCACACTGATTCCCCCTTGCATGCCACTGTCTTGGCCACACATGGTTACCCATGCCCCCCCCCTAAAAAAATCAACACCGTACGTCGTGCCGTCCTGCAGGTGGCGCCACCTGTGAAGATCCCAAGACTCCATGCAGCCATCCATGCCTGGAGGCATCGGCTTCCTCAAGACAACCCTGCAGGTGGGTTGTGACACGATGCGCAGGGGGGGGGGTGGTTAGAGTTTTCTTGTGTCCGCTGCTGTGCTGTGCAACACGCCCAACAGGAAATCGCCACCATGCATATGTGGCAGTCCTCAATGAGTGTGTCAGCATGTTCACACCAATACTCCTGGGTGCACCATCGGCGGCATGTTGCCACACAGCCACTGATCAGCAATGTATGCCATTGGTCAAATGACGATACATGCTATGTCCTGTGGCACCCTCGTATGCCCTTGGCTCGCTGGCTGATCCCAAGGTTGGTACTGTGTCCCCAACACCTACTGTACTCTGTACAAATGCTCGACACCGCCCCGTTGCACCCCTCCCTTCTCCTCCCATGCCAGGTGCCTGCTGACGCCCACGTGCTGGATGTTGTGTTCAACGATGGGGAGAGCAGCACCTTCTTGGACAACAACGGGGGGCTGGACTACCACATACCCGTGGAGGGAGGCAAGGGGGTCATGCCAGGCATCAAGGTAGGGAGCGGTGGTGGTGGTGGTGTGTGTGTGTGTGGGGGGGGGGGGGGGGGTGCAGGGCTAGGGGCAGAGACGCATGTGCCTTCAGGTGTGTGTCGCTCAAACAGCGCCACAAACCATGCAGGTGTGCTGAATTGATCATGGCGACAGTGACGGCTCAGCAGCAAGCACTAACATCCCAGCAGACCTCTCACAAACACATTCACTGGTCAATTTCATTGTTTGATACTCAGCTGATTAGCCACCCGGTTGCAGCCGTTCTTGAGCCTCAATGTGGCACATTGTGTGAAATAGTCACCCTGGATATTCCTTTCCCCTGCCCCCCTCCATGTGTGCCCCTGCAGGTGGTTCACGTTGCTGTTGAGATGGCCCCCATTGCCAAGGTTGGCGGCATGGGTGACGTGGTGACAGCACTGGCACGCGCGGTGAAGGATGAGGGCAATGAGGTGGAGGTGATCATCCCCAAGTACGACTGCATTCACTACAACCAGGTACGCTGTGTGTGTGTGTGTGTGGGGGGGTGCGATGTGTGTGTGCAGGGTGGGGGGGGGTGTGAGGAAAGGGGGGGGGGGGTGAGAGCTGCGACTGGGCTGGTGTCGGTGATCATCCCCAAGTATGACTGCATACACTGTAACCACTGGCAGGTGCGCTTTGGGGGGTGAGGGGACGGGGATGCAGGGAGGGGTTTGTCACTTTTGTGTGTTGAGGGGGGTGGGGGGGTGCTACTGGGCTGGTGTTGATGTGCGTGGACCAGGGGGAGGGCAGGTGCAATGAGGTGGAGGTGATCATCCCCAAGCATGACTGCATACACTACAACCAGGTACGTTGGAAGGGTGGCATGCGGTGTGTCGACAGAGAGACTGCATGCGTGCACAGCTAGTGTGTCGGGGGGGGGGGGGGGGGTTGAGGAAGGAGGGGTGTTGAGAGCTCCTTCTGGGCTGTGCCGGTGATCATCCCGAAGTATGGCTGCATTCACTACAACCAGGTACGCTGGGAGACTGTTGGTGGGCTCATGAAGAGTAGTGGATAGGGTGTGTGCGGGCTGGGGGTTGGGGTTGTGAGCTGGTACTGGGCTGGTGTTGGTGCATCAGCCCAGCACGCGTGACTGGTGGACAAGTCAGAGGAGTACGGCTGCTTACCATACAACCAGGTGGGGGGGGGGGGGGATAAGAGCGCGATGGTGTGACCGCATTGGAGAGGGTGTGCAACTGCAAAGAGCGGAATGTATGCGCTCAGGCAGCAGGGCACGGCGTCTTGGTCTTCCCTAGCAGCCACACTCCAAACGTGGTAGTGTGGCATGCCAAACCTCACTTGTCCTAGCTTGTGTTTGCTCTTTCGCTCTGGTACTACATTATGCGTCCTGAAACCCTGCTGCTGCTACTGCTGCTGCTGCAGGTTGATGGTCTGTACCAGGATGGTGGCTTCAATTGGAGTGGCACCTTCATCCGTGTGTGGCACGGTGAGGTGGAAGGACTGCGCACACCCTTCCTGGAGCCAGAGAACGGCCATTCTGGGGGGCTGCATCTACGGGCGCAACGACGACCACGTCAGGTGATTAGTGCCTTTTGGTTGTTCTGGCAGGAGGAAGGGGGGGGGGCAAGAGGAGGTGGGCGGCAGGGAAGGAGCAGGCGTGGGGGCAGGAAGGGAGGAGGCTTGGGGAGTGGGAGGGGCTGCATTTACGGACGCAACGACTGCCATGTCAGGTGATTGATGGCTGCTTTGTTGTTGGTGAAGGGGGAGGCAAGAGGGACAGGGGGTTTGGGCAACATGGGAGCAGAGAAAGGGAGGGTTGAGGAAGGGGGGTGGCTTCTGGAGTGTGGAGTGGGTGTATATACGGGCGGAACGACGACCACGTCAGGTGATTGATGGCTGCTGTGTATTGGTGGAAGGGGAGGCAAGAGGAGGGAAAGGGGGCGGCCGGCAGGGAAGGGAGCCAGAGAACAGCCATTCATGGAGAGGGTACATATACGGGCGCAACGACGACCACGTCAGGTGATTGATGGCTTGGTTTTGGGGGGGGGGGGGTGATAATTTTGAGGAGTGGAGAGGGAAAGGCCACATGGGCGCGCATGTTGTGCGACAGCTGTGAGAGCATTCAGCACCGCGGTGGCTGTTCCTTGCACCAGCTCTTTGACTTTTGGTTTTCCTACTCAATGCGTCCCACTGACCCTGCCCCTCTCTTTTTGTATCTTGCCCCCAGGTTCGGTTTCTTCTGTGTGCCGCGGTTGAGTACATGCGGGTTCGTAATGTGCAGCCCAACATACTGCACTGCCACGACTGGCAGAGTGCCCCGGCCACCTGGGGCGACCGACCTAACAACGCCAAGGCGGTGTTTACCATCCACAATCTGAACTATGGGGCGGACCTGGTGGGCGGGCCATGCAGGCATCAGAGGTTGCAACCACAGTGTCACCTACATATGCACGCGAGGTGGGTTGAGGTTTGGGGTTTTGTCGTTGGGCTGCTGCTGGTTTGCGTTTGTCCAGTTTGTTCAGATCTATGCACAGCATGAAAAGCACCCAGCTGCACTTCGGCCACATGAGTGATGCCCCGCCTGGCCTCCCAAAGCTGGGGTTTCAATCTCCCCTACATCCCACGCATCAAACTGTGTGCATGGCTTAGGTCCTGTCGCTGGCAACAACTTGTTGGCTTCCAACGCTTGTGTTTCCAAAATGAAATGTGTATGTCTCTGCGTCTGCCCGTTTCTGCCCCCAGATCAGCGGCAACCCGTGATTGCGCCCTTCCTCAACAAGATGTTTGGCATCAGGAACGGCATTGACCAGGTGGGACTGCTGCTGGGGTGTTTGTGTGGGGGGGGGGGGGGGGTCGAGGGGGGGGGGCATCGTGCCAGTTGTTAGTCACAAGCATTGCCGCCAGTGGTTGTGCTGGGCCAGGAAATGCAGTCGCCAAGGGGGCAACTGGAGCTCAGGCAGCCTGGACATGCAAGATGTTGTACTACTGCTGGGACTCTGCTATTCGACTTTGCTTGTTCATCAGGTGCTGACATCAAGGCTGCTGCCAAGCGCAGACGAAAAGGGTGGGAGGCGACGAAACTGCTGGGCCTTGGCATGCTCTACAGCCTCAGCAGGATGCACCCCAAGTGCTTCGCTGCTGGCTTCATCCAAGTGAACGGTGTTGCAGGGGCGGGCGGCGGAGCAAGAATATGCATGCACCATCCTTGTTCGTGCCCCTGCTGCTGCTGCTGTGCTGCGCTGCCGGCTGCAGGACATCTGGGACCCCTCCAGCGATGAGTACATCCCGATGCAGTACGGAGCAGAGGACGTCGTGCAGGGTGAGTCAACAGGAAAGATGCCGTCAGGGGAGCCTGTGAGTTGGGGCTTGCAGAATGGCTCAGTCCATGTGGGCCGCAGGAGTGTTTTTTTTTGGGGGGGGCAGACGTGAAGGAGCTACGGCGTGCTACCAAGCATCGCGCTCGCACGCATGTTGTTGAGCCTTGCTGTCAGCCTCTGTCAAGGAAGTAGCGAGTGGTTCACCTGCTGAAGTCTTGATGGCATCACTGACTGGTTTGGTGGTGGTGGTGGTGCTGCTGCTGCTGCTGCTGCTGCTGCTGCTGCTGCTGCTGCTGCTGCTGCTGCAGGCAAGCTGCTGCCCGTGCTGAGTTGAGGCGGCGAGGCAATCTGGCAGACATTGATGTACCAGTGGTGAGCAGGGAACGGGGGGGGGGGAGATTCTACATGAGTGGGATGCACATAGGGCAGGGCAAATGGAATGTGGTGCTTTATACAGTTGTGTCAGTCATCACAGTCCCAAGCATCAACTGGAGACCTCACAGTGTCAAAAAGGGGGGCGGGTAGGGGGTCTTGTGCAACTATGGCCCAATCGGAGGCAGCCCATGTGGAGCGCTGACTTAATCACCATTGTCTCCATGTCCCAGGTGTCTTGTGTGACGCGTCTGGTCCACCAGAAGGGCATCCACCTCATCAAGCACGCAGCATGGAGGACGTGTGAGCGTGGTGGGCAGTTTGTGCTGCTGGGCAGCGCACCAGACCCAAAGATACAGGTGGGCTGATAATTTGGTGGAGTCGGGGGGGGGGGGGGGTGTAGGGCTTCTGAAAGACACTACTGCTTGCACACAACGGCAGTGTTGGAGCCTATGTGTGCACCCTTGAATGCAGTGCACGCTAGTTGGTGGTACAGCGTGTCTGCTCGTCATCGAAACCCTTGTGACGTAGTTGTAGCGCATGCATGTCCGTATGTCTACCCCAACATGCCACACCTGTGTGAATTGACTACATCCCCTTCCTTATATCCTGAGATTGCTTGACCGCTGTCTGTCACATGTCCTGTTACTGCCCCTCAGGGTGAGTTCAACGCGCTGCGCGACCAGCTGATGCGCTCCTACCCCGACCGCGCAGCGCTGTTCTTCAGCTACGATGAGCCACTGAGCCACCTTATCTACGCAGCCAGCGATATGTTCCTGGTGCCCAGCATGTTCGAGCCATGCGGCCTCACGCAGGTGGGTGCTTGGTTTGGTGGGAGGGGGGGGGCTTGTTAAGAGGGAGGGAGGGAGGTGGGAAGGGAGGGACAGGGAAGCAGCTGCCGGGTTCACACGTAGGTGAAAAGGGGGGGGGGGGGATGGGAGAGTTCATTCACTGGATGTTTTCTTGATTTGGATCAGGATGGCAGACTCAACCTTCATCAGCCACGCATGTATGACGTCCCAGCGCCACCACGCGAGTGCCTTGTCTGCTGAAGCGCTCAAAAAGATCTTTCATAAGATGACGCTGTTGTGTTCTGTGCAGATGGTGGCGATGCGTTACGGCACCATCCCTGTTGTGCGCAAGACTGGTGGCCTGGCCGACACAGTGTTTGATCTGGACCATGACGAGGAGGAGGGCAGCAGACATGAGTGAGTCGGCAGACGCTGCATCCGCTTTGTAAAAGTACCTTACTGCACGCTGATTTCGAAAAGTCCAGTCAGCTCTGTCAGGTACCAGCTGACATCTTGCATACAATTCCAAAACCCCCGGCCTTGGCCATGGTGCCTCTCAAGCACTTGCGCCCAATGGTTTCAACCCGACGCTAACACACTGCCTGTTCACACCCCACCCTTGCAGCCATCGCCCCCAACGGCTTCAGCTTTGAGGGCACAGATACAGCCGGCCTGGACTACGCCCTGAACCGCGCGCTGAGCATGTGGTACAGTGATAGGGAATCTTGGTACGACCTGGCGTCCAGCGTGATGCAGCAGGACTGGAGCTGGGATGGCCCCGCCCTCGACTACCTGGAGCTATACTACAAGGCACTAAAGGGTGGAAGCAACTGAGCGGCAGGGCGTTGGGTGTTGGTATGCAGGGGCAGCATGGAACAGCAGGCTGTGGCAGCAGCAGTGAGCAGCAAGCTGGTTGCTGTCGTGCTGAGAGGCTGAGCTCTGCTCATGCTGTCTCTGTTGGGTTATGTGTCAGGGTGTCTTGCCTTTTGAGGCTTGGCCGTTTTTTCGATGGGTCAGGCATCTGTGGCTCAGCCAGTGTTGAGCTGCGGGGGGTGTCTGTTTTTTTGTGGGTTTGTACAGTGTGTGTGCGCGGTGCTGGCCTTTGAGGGCGTGTGGGTGTGGGCCCAGCGCGGCGTGTTGTTGATGTGGCATGCCGTAATTTGCCCATGAGTGCTGTGGTTGGGGGTGTGCAGCTTACGGTAGTAACCTTGGAATCTGTAGAGCGTCACTTTTTGTCATTTGTTGCACCCTTTGTGGAGGCCTGAGAGCAATGGGGTGTTTTGTGTGCAAGGGGGTGTTTGCAATTCGATTGACGGACCTGTTGTCGGCACCTGCTGCACCATTATCGGAAGGGCAGTGTGCCCACATGACTCGTTGGGTGTTGGAGGTTGTGTCTTTGCAGCAAGTTGTACGTTGAGGCAAGTTGGCATCTCAGACGGGATGAGATCCCTGCACGGTGCGTACAACTGGAGCGCGTGCTGGTGTGGTGGGAGTGCCTTTGTTGGCACTTCAGTCCTGGGTTGTATTCACACCCATGATACTGGCTTGCTTGGCTTTGGCTCACGCTGGAGTACCTCCAATTTGTTGTATCACGCAGTATGCGTAGGGTTTTCCGTAGGTCTGGCAAGCACCCACCGACTGCAGAGGGGGAAAAGGCTTGGCAGTTTTCATACAGTGTGACCTGATGTCATTTTGGCAATGCACACACAGTGGTGTTTTGATACACACGGCGCGTGCGTTGCTGATCAGGTGCAATGTATGCATGCTTTGGTGTGTGATCTGTCTTCTGTCATGTAGCTCAACTGCTGCATGAAGATCGTGGCAGGCGTGGTCTCTGCATGGTCTTGTTGCCACATGCAGTATGTGCACCAACCTGCATCCCCATGCACAACTGAAGGATATTTTGTTCATGTTCTTGTAACTCTGTGCAAGGACACCATTTCACGTACTGTTGCTGAGCATTTACTTCAATGGTGAACATGAACTTTGGTGAAGTTTGTCAGCACACACACCAACCAGGTATTCCATCGGCCACTTTCCACACGTTCACAGCAGTAAGCTACATGAGATACAAGTCTCTCAGAAAGCTGCAGGAACAGTCTGGCCAAGTTCACTCACAACACTATGCTTCTGATCATGATACAACTGCCCATCCATAGCCTGTGACTGCTGCGCATGTGGCAAGTCAGCAGCATAGTGCTCCAGCGGCAAACGCTGCCAGCAAGCGGACTCCTACATGCATGACTGTGCACCCTCTACCAAGCATGGCTGCTCAGTTGATGACGACAATAGGTTGACGTGGTCAGTTCTGTCAGAAGAGTCCGGATCAAAATGCCCAGGCAAACTTGAGCCCTGCTATCAGCAGATGCCTGAGTGCTGTTTGAATGCAGCACCAATGATTGGATACACCAGCAGCCGTGAACTCCACAACCCCCACAGCAAACCCACAAACATAGTACAACTAGTACAGCCTCCTGCCCTGCTAGTGCATACGTCTGCTAAGCACCTTGGTGTCCAAAAAAAGATGATTGTCCGGCATCTGGCACACAACTTGTGTTTTGAAAATGGTTCAGTCTGAGGTCTGCTTGCCAGTGCAAGGGGGTCAAGGAAGCCCAGCTGTCAAGGAAGCCCAGCAAGGTCAAGGCAACAGTGTGAGTTGCTCTACTAGCCACCATATTGCTGCAGGTCACCATCGTAATCCAGAAGAAGGTACAACCACATATGTGCGCATGCTGCATGTGACAGAGACATGCCTTTCACACCTGTGCAGCCCCGTCAACGTCATAAGCTGGGACCAATCACTCTTAGTAAGAAAGCACAGCACCAAAAGCGGCTACAGGCAAGCCAACACAGCCCAGGAGATTGACGACAGAGCCGAAGTAACTCCGCGGCTGGTGAGACAGCACCAGCATTGGCAGACAAGACAGTGGCACTGACGGCAGCAGCAGCAATGCTGGCCACGTGTGCCCTAAGCTGCCATTGGCAGCGCTGACCAAGGCAAACAGCACAGACACTACTAACACCGCTGCTGTTAACAGCATGACCCGCGTGAAAGCACTGTAGTGGGTGGGCTGGGTGAAGTTGCTGTTGCTCTTGAGGCTGGTGCGCTGCGGCGCAGCACCTTGCCAAGAATGAGGCTGCTGCTGCTGCTGGGGCTGGACTGGGCGGCAATAGGATCTGCCTGCAGCAGCAGAAGGTTGTGCAGCAGCAGCAGAGCATGCACATACTTTGGTTGAAAGACAGATGGCTTGTGGGTTTGATGCGGGTGTGGCCGGGTGTGGTGCCAGTAGAAGTGATCATGAGTCAGCCACTGACTCGGCTGACAGACTTGGATGCAAGCAGTGTGAATCGCTGAGGAAACATCATATAAAGGGGCGGGCCGCCATGCCATATTGGATAGCATAGTCACACATGCTAAAGCCCCAACAGGCTGCTGTGAGGCTCCCTTGCTCCCGCCCAATTAAACGATGTAGCCAGTCAGCAGTGTCCCCCCCCTCTCAGCAGTCACCCCACCCCACCCTACCTGCAGGACGCCAACCTGGTGGTTCATAGCCTTGCAGCTGGTGGCACCAGCAAGGGGTGCGACAGCTGCAGATGCGGCAGATGCAGCAGCACTGCTTGCTGCTGCCAGGACAGCTGCATCGCCCGCTGCCTCACCCACAACTTGCTGTGCTGCCTGCACTGCTGCACGGACTGCAGACGCCCTGATGCCTGCAGCCTCTGCCTGCACCTGCTGGTGAGTGAGGGCAATCCGAACAACAAGCTCCTCAATTGCTGGCCGCTGCGCCTCCTTTGCACACCTAGCAACCTGACACCGCCCCATCACCTCAGCTGCCACTGCATCAGTTATCAACACTGCTGCTGCTGCATGGATGTCTCGGTCCATCAGGGCCTTCAGCACTATCATGGACAGCTCTGCATGCCCCGCTTGTGCAGCTGCCCGAGTTGCCTGTGACATGGCATCAGTCGACAGCTGTGGGGCAGCCAGCAGGGCCTGCACAGCCTCTGTGCTGCCAGCAACTGCTGCAAGGTACACTGGTGTGAAGCGGGATGCATGGGTTGTCACCGGGTTGACCTCTGCTTGCGCGGCCAACAGCAGTTGCACAAGTGCTGCATGGTTGAATTGTGCAGCCAGGTGTAGGGCTGTGTAACCTCCGTCAACAACAGCATTCACTGATGCATGTGCACTCAACAGCAGCTGCACAACCTCGGCGTGGCCTTGTTCTGATGCCCTGTGCAGCGCTGTCCAGCCATGTGCATCATGGGCATCCACAGTGGCCCCAGCAGTCAACAGGATCTGCACCACTTCACTGTGGCCGTTCAGTGAAGCGTGTTGCAGGGCTGTGTAGCCAACTGGATCAACTGCATCCACTGCTGCACCTGCTGCAAGAAGCAGCTGTACTGCTGGGGCGTTCCCAACAGCTGCAGCTGCTGCAAGGTTAAGAGCTGCAGCAGCCATAGCGGAAGACCCTGGAATATCTTGACACAATGAAATCCCTTTGCAAAAAGACGAGTCAGAAGTAATTAAGGAACATGGTTACGTTACCTTATTACGTAATGACTGATTACTCATTACTGCTCTGGACACGTCAGTACGTGCCGAAAACTAGAGCTTGATAGCTGCTTAAACGCTGGGTAATGGCCTTGTGTACGCAGCAGAATCACGACAACGCATCCAGGTTGAGTGGCCTGCTGCAGCACAGCACAGCACACTGTGACAGGTGAGTTCGAGGTTCCGTCGTGGAAGTCCGAAATATTACCAGCCAATGTTTCGTTTATCTTCAGCGTGAATGCTCAAACAGCCCCTGCGACATGTGTGCCTGAGGACATTGTGCTCAGCCATGTCACTACGGTAAGCTCATGAGCTCACTCATCAGTGAGTCACTCCTTGGTTTTTGTGGAACAGCTTGATGTCCATCTTGGCTTTTACAACATCATTGCGCTCAAACAAACGGTGAACTAGTGTGTGAGCACGTTCAGTTGATTTGCAACACACTCGTCTTGGTGATCAGGTGCACTGCCTGCAGCCAATCAGTGCATGCCGTGTTGCAGTGTGGACGCGCTCAGTGTGCGTTGCACACGTCTAGCCCCATGGTGAGTGAATGATGGAATGTCATGGCACAATATTACAAGCAGCTGCATGTCGCTGAGCGCGAGCAATGTTGCCCATGGGCTGGCCAGCAGTGCTGACTCATGAGTCCTACGGTTGGATAATCAATCAAATCAAATCAAAGTTACACCTGTAGCTATGAAGCTCAAGAGCTCATTCCAGCCATTCACTGATAGCATGGAGATAGTAGAACACACCAGAAGGTACAAAATACTGAGGATCACAACAGAGAAGCCTGTCGTGGGCGGCACATTTTCTGGTTGTCCAACTCTGCGGCATCCCACATCAGTCATGGCACTGTGTTTTCCGCATATTTGGGCTCAGCCAGTGAGTCACACCACTGGTGTTATCGGATAACAAAGACCATACCAAACCCGGTTTTGGCAACACCTCTTACAGCGAGATCCCCTCCTAGAAGGGAATTCCCGCCAACAGGAGAGGCAGACAACAGGAGAGGCAGACAACACCAACGTCTTGCAAGAAGAATATGCACCCACATACAAGAATACCACAATCAAGCGCTACAGCCTGCGGTGGGCCTGGACCAGAGGCCCTGGCCCACAGAGAAGGATAGGACGTCACGCGTGGTGGCAAAATACCCAAGCAACAGCAAGACCACACCTTATCAAGGCGCCCTAGGGCAGGCCTGCATTCCAATAACCAGTATGCTTGCAGCGTGCATGTCAACCAAACACCCGACCTTCAAGGGTGTAGTGCACCCTGTCGACACGCTCACCCCCAAGGGCAAGATATGCTAAAAACATACGTCGAAAGTGCTGGCAAACACGCCAGCACCAGCAGCAGCAGCAGGAGCATCAGCATTGGCGCTGCCACAGGGCCCTGCCAGGAAGCAGCTTCCAAGCAGAGCATAGGCCAAGCCTTGGTGTGGCACCCATCACTCAATGAACCGCCACGGCTGGCAGTCAGTGGCTGCTGGAAGCAGCACTATAAAGTGTTGAGCGGCAGCAGTCAGGCTCAATCATGTGTCAACAGGTACAGTGTCTGCTAGAAGCAGTGGCGCTGCTCGCTGGGGCATCACAATTTCCTCTTGGGACTCAGGCTCCGTGTTGTGCTGACCGTCACGGTGGGCCAGCCCTGCTGCTAAAACCAGCCTGGGTGGAAGATGTGTCCGCCTGCAGTATCGGAAGGTGGTAAACAGCGGCAGAGCATGACCAATGCTGTAATGCTAGTCCTGAGGGTGTGAGGTGGACCACTAGTAGTTGCGTAATGCAAGTGGCACTTGTCTGGAAGTGGAGGCCTCCTCGAGGTCTCGGTGGCAGTGCTACACCGTGACGTTGTGGAGCCCGAATTGCACCGTGATGCTGTGGGCGCTTCTGTAATGTACAGCCCTGGGGGCTGCTGCACTACCAGCTGTCAAACTAGTTGAACAGCAGCCAGCAACTCAATCAGAGAGGTGTAGCCTGACCCGGTGGGGCCCAAGCAGACCCTGCTATGAGCCAACAGTCTTCAAGGCTGAGCCTGAGCCTGAGGCTGCTTTGCCACCTACTTTGGCCATGTACTCATTCAATGAGTACACAGTCGAACAGTGGCCAAGCCCCCCTTAGGCACCCCCCCCCCCCCAAAGAGGGTGACCCCTCTTACCTGCAAGGCAGCAGCCTAGTTTGTTGGTTGCTGCACCTCCTTCGGAAGCCTGCTGTTGGATAGCTGACCGCTGGCAGCAAGGGGCGCCACATCAGCAGCATTAGATAACTCAGCAGCACTGCTTCCTGCTGCCAGCACAGCAGCAGCACCCTGTGCCCCTCTCAGGACCTGTTGTGCAGCCTGCACTGCTGCACTGACTGCAGCGGTGCTGACAGCTGCACCCTCTGCCTGCTGCTGCTTCAGCGCTAGTTCCATCTGGATCATGAGCTGCTGGAGAGCTGGATGCTGCGTCTCCTGCTCGCGCACTGTGGCTTCATCAGCTTGCCACTGCCTCAGCACCTCTGCTGCCACTGGTCTATGAGCTAACGCTGTGGGTCCTGCTCCTACTGCGTGCACATCTCGCTCCACTAGAGCCCTTAGCAGCACGACGGCCAGCTCTGTGTGCCCTTTTGCTGCAGCTGCCCAACTCGCCTGTGACATGGCCTCTGTTGACACCTGTGGAGCAGCAAGCAGGGTCTCCACAGCCTCTGCCCTGCCGACTGACGCTGCAAGCTCCAGTGGTGCCCTCAAGTTGAACTGTTGAACTGTGCAGTTGTACTGTTCAGGCGTACCGCTGGCGTCTGCATGTGCGCTCAGCAGTAACTGCATCACCTTGATGTGCCCTTTTTTTGCCGCCCAGGACAGCGCTGTGTAGCCGATACCATCAACCGCATCCACTGTGGCCCCAGCAGTCAACAGCAGCTGCACCACTTCACTGTGGTTGAGCTTTGCGGCATGGTGCAGGGCAGTCTGGCCAGCTGCATCAACAGCATCTACTGCTGCAGCAGCATTCAGCAGCACCTTCACCACTCCACTGTGGCCGTTCTTTGCGGCGTAGTGCAGGCATGTTAAGCCCCCTGCACCAGCTGCACTCACTGCTGCGCCTGCTGCGATAAGCAGTCGTGCTGCTGTTGTATCCCCAACGTCTGCTGCCTGTCGAAGGAGAGCGTCGCGGACTGCAGCGGCGAAAGCGCACAATAATTGGCCCATTTTCACGCTCTTCGTCTGGATCCAACCTGAAGACGGAGGACGGATGCAGTGGAGGGCTATCGGCTGTGACGTAATGACCCGATTACGTTACAACACGTCACGAGTCCATATCGCTAGACGTTATCAATTGTAGGGACAAAAACAGACCTAGATGGAGCGGTTACCAGTCGATTTATTTAGGGTGGCTCCTGTGGAGTTGGTCTGGCCGGGTTAGCAGGGTGTGGAGGTGCCTACTTGCTTGAAGAGGTCCCGCTGCTACAGTGTGGTGTTTGAAATGTGCATAGTGACGTCTATATGCTGAACCGACTCTGTAATAATACAAAGTGCATGCCAGGCGACTTGCACAGTGGTAGTTGGCGATGCCTTTTTATAACAGCTGTTACAACAACTGCCACTTCTGAACGAGGCAACGAATGCCCCGGGTGAGCATTGATCTGTTATCAGAGCATGCATGTTCCAGTTTTTCCTCCCGTTTATTTCTCGTTCAGCAGACTGCACGTAAAACGCGGTTTCAGAATTCCATGCCTGTTGCACGCATCGCATTTTGGCCGCATCGCTACAGAGAAATTTGCAAAAAGCTTTTCCATCAATACATGCAGATCCACTGACGTGCAATTGTTACAGCAACTGCCACGATTTTGGACAGCACTGTGCCCGCATGTGGGGCACGAAATGCTGCAGTGGTAGCATTGTAAAGCGTCTGGTGCATGCAGTGTTGGCAGAGTGCTGCTGCACACTGCGATCATTTGTCAGCTGTCCGGCTCACTGCACGCAGCTACGATTCTATCGGAGAACATTGTAGTCTTACTTTGTTGGATCTCAAATCCTGAAATTCAGCTCGATACGGGCCCCACAGAAAAATCGCCACGGAGAAGCATTTTTTGCTCATGTTCAGATTGTACTGGTAACCGTAATCATGCCACAACATGTGGCTGGCAACGCAGCATACTTGCTTAACCGGCACGAGAGAGCACGTGGTCCTGTCCCAGCATAGCACACCACGAATAGCGCTGTCGTCACCGTACCAGGTAGTGCTAGGGCTCCACCATATGGCAGATTACATGGTACCAGACGATCTTGCGAAGGTCACGTAGCTCTCTCATCAGTGGTTGCACGTTCCCAGCACAGGCAGCTGCCAAGGGCACCCTTGTGTGCACATTCATGACTCATGTGCTAACTGCCAGTGATTGATGTTGATGTTGAGACAACAAGTGAGTGCTACAAGGTGGGGGTCCTCCAATTTGCCCGCCCCACCAATTTGCCCACCCAGCTGTTTGGCGAGTACAGGCAGCCACAGGCCCTGCCCTTTTGGAGAGTGTGTATCTGTATACGTAGAAGATGATCTGTAATATCAGATTTGACCAGACACGAGGTTCATAAGAGCAGCAGCAGTTGGTGATCACACACTTGGTCCGCAATGTTAGGGAGAGTCGCGAGGCGCGAAAAGAATGATAAGATAACGTTTTGACATCAACAATTGATTTTTTGCAACAGTTTGGGGCACACACTCCGGTCAAAATGTGTGAGTAATCACTGCCGCAGCCTTGCCCAGCAGCCTGCAAACTGCAATTGGGCACTTGTGAGTGATCCGAAAGCAGGGGCAAACTGCAGGGAAGTGTTGTCAGATGGAACAAAGCAACATCAGGGCTTGGCAGGGCACCAGCAGCTGCTGCCGCTGTTACTGTGCAGTACTGCACAGGTACGTCAGCGGCCTTGAGGGAGGCTTTCAGAGGCCCTCAGGTGTTGATATTAAGAGTCAGAAGTATTACAATTATTAGATGGGAAATATTCCAGCCTTCAAAAGCTCGTTGTGCTGCATATTCAGGGTGGGCAAATTTGAGGGACACTGATGATGAGCAGCAGTGCTGCTGCTGTCGCCATATCACGCTCCAAACCCAACGGATGCCCGTCAAAATGATAACTGTTTACTATCAAAATGAAAACTGTTTACTATCAAAAGTATAAAGTGATTTTTGCGTCCTTAAACCTGGTGTGCGGGACTCACAGTGTGAGATCCTAACATGTGGGCAAATTTGAGGACCCCCACCTTGTATTTGTTATGGCGCTGTACAGCAACTTCATTGCACCACGGACGACTGAGTCACTGCTGTGCTTTCATGTTTGTACGAATGCCTTCTTGTTGGTGTAGTGTTCTCTGTGTGTAAGCGGCTGCCAGCAGTGCACATACACAGTGAGTGTTCACCATTGCTCCTGTTGCTGTGCTTTCGGTTTTGTTGTAAGGGTGGTGTACGTCATGGCGGTCAACTCACAAGGACAATTTTTTCGTCCATGCTGATATGGCAGCCTTGGCCATGCCAATGCAGGCCCTAGCATCAACACCACTAACATGTTTATTGGCATCACAACCAGAACTGCCAGCCACAGGGGTATGATACCCCTGCCAACACAGTGTCTTGAGATGGTGGCTGAAAGCAACACTGCAACGTGCAGCTGCCTGCAGTCAGCACGTCAGCAGACCGTATGCTGCATATTTGGTGTACTTTTTGCCAACCATATGTTCAGGGGCAAGTGCAGCATGCCGTGCGGCGGATTTTCATCCCCCCCCCCCCCCCCACACACACACACACACACAAACCCTGCAGGCGTGCCAGATGCCTGCAGAGACTCCACCCACCAGGCCCAGCAAGGGCCTCAAAACACAACCACCAGTGCCCGTCACCAAGGCAAGCATGCCCGATCTGTCTCAGATCATCATCATGACACGAAAATGCCCCAAGACGTCAGGCAAGCAGACACCACTGGTTGCAGGGCAAACATCTGCGCCCCGCTGTCTGTTTACCATGTGGGTGCACTGCCAGTAGCAACAGCGCCAGTAGAAACAGCGCCAGTAGCAAAGCGCAAGTAGGAGCCACGCCAGCACTACTGGGCGACGGCGCTAGCACCAGCTGCCTGACACTGCAAGCCCTCCGAAAGGCTGCTGGACATATGACAGCCAGAACCTTGAAGTTTTTGAAAAACATTACTGATGATGCATGTGTCACACGGGTGACCGGAACGTAGTCAAATGAGCCATCACCCTGCTGCACATGAGCAATGCGAGCCCTGCTGTCAACAGCTGCGTGCGTGGTTTGCTTGCAGCATAGATTTATCAGCTATGCCAGCAGCCAACAGCCACATGGGCCCGTATCACCCCACCCAAGAGCCCACTGGCTAAAAACAGCGACGTGTCACGCCGTATGACGGCGTGTGGATAGAATGTCGGTGCCAACCAGCTGTGAACAGGTGCAGGCGAGAGTGGTGCCTGTGTAGGTCAAACCAAGCAGGGTTTGGGGCCTGAGCTGTGTTCTGTGAGGCTACTTGTGGCTGGTTCTGTACGAGAGAGCCGAGCTCTCTCGTATCACAACGCGTATGGCATGATGTGAAGGACGCAATGCACGCTGTTGCGTGCTAGGTCGGCCTCGGTAACTCTCCTGCTCCCGGTTGATGCCCCTTCTCAAGACGCACCGTGTAACCTTAATCGTGGAACCGCTCCTCAGCAGACTGATACTGAGTTGCAGCACACAGTGTTTCATACGAGAGAGCTCCCTTGAGTAGTGTGGCACAGAGCGGAGAGCCGAGATGGCAGCAGTAGGCGGAGCACTGGAGCGAGCAGCGGGCTTCAGCAGGCGTCACACACCGCGAAGAAGTCTACACTATTTCAATGGAGCTCTCTCGTATGAAATGGCGTGCATCCGCCGTGAAAACCCCTCCGCCGCAGTTTGCCGTGACAGACGCACTCAGTGACTAATAGCAGCGTGTGGCAGACTGCTGTAAGCCAGAAAGCCCAGAAGCAAGACAATCCAACCCATGGCTACCAGTGGCACACTCATACTATCTGACGTATTGGCCACGCCCTGATCACCACTGCAAGAGTCTACAATGCTTCAGGGTAGATGAAAAGTAGTAGCGCCAATGTGGTGCTGCAAGCCACCATCAGACCCCATCAGTGGTTCTACCACGCAGCAGACGCCTGCTGCATTGCCTCAACAATCCTACTGAGAGTCAAAGCAAGGCCGTCACGCATCGCAAACACATGCTGAGCAATGCCGGTGTCACCAAACCACCAAGTCAGCACATGCACCAAAACAAACATGTTTGAGAACATGATCAATGATTCTGCAGCTAAACACACACCGCTCAGCAAAGAGAAAGATAAAGTGGATATGTGTGAAAGGTGAGGCTCCAGCAGTAGCGGCAGCTCGAGCAGCGGCACTGCCGGCAACAGCAGCATAGGCCACATGGCCCATGTGCTGCCATAGACCACGCAGACCAACGCCAGCATCACACACACAACCGACAGCAGCTCTGCTGCCAGCAGGAGCAGGGTGAATACACTCCAGTGCCTGAGCAGGTTGAGGATGGTGCAGCTCTTGAGGGTTGATGCACTGCTCTTGAGGATGGATACGCTGTGCCTCAGCACTGTGGCAAAAGTTGGACCAGCGCTGGTGCTGGGGCTCTCCTGCGTGTCTGCCTGCAGCAAGAAAGGCGGTGCAGCGCCAGCACACTCAGCATGACTGTTGACAGTGGGTGGCAAATGGCTAGTGGGCAGGACCTGAGCGGCAAACGCACTAGCAGGGAGGATGAAGTGGCAGATTGCGAGTACAAGGTACTCAGGCCACCAGCCATGCCTTGTGGGAGTTGCGATCATTTTCACCCAGCATCACTGGTGGGGTACTAGCTACATCATAAGTTGTTGCGTGACAGCCAGGTGCAAGGTGTCCTGCAGATGAATATCACAACGTTGATGGTTAACCAGCCTGTTTCAGAAACATTTTCAAGCATGCTGGAGGGCATAGCCAAATTTCCTGCAGCAAGGCCTGCTGCAAAGCTGCCTCCCCATCTACTTTCAACATGTAGCCCGTCATCAATGCCCATGTCATCCCCACCAGTTCTTAACCAACCTCAACCTACCTGCAGTTCACTCATCTGGTGAGCTTGCTGTTGCCCTGCCACCTGCAGCCCATTGCTAGGCAGCTGGCCCTCCCACTGTGTGTTGCCTGCTGCGCTGTAGGCAAGGGGTGCCACAGCTGCAGTCGCAGCAGCTTCGGCGGCACTGCTCGCTGCTGCCAGCACAGCTGCATCACCTGCTGCCCTGCTCACCACCTGTTCCGCAGCCTGCACTGCTGCACTGACTGCAGAGGACTTGATGTCTATTGCCTGCGCTCGCAGCTGCTGGTTGGTGCGTGCAATCCGAACCATGAGCTCCTGGTGTGCTGGCCTTGCAACCTCCTGCTGCCGTACTGCATCTTCGGCAGCCTGCCACTGCCCCAGCACCTCTGCTGTCACTGATTGCTTGCCCAGCACTGCCGCTGCTGCTGCGTGCCTATCGCGCTTCACCAGGGCCCTGAGCACCATGACGGCCAGCTCTGTGTGCCCTCGTTCTGCAGCTGCCACAGCTGCATGTCCCATAGACTCAATTGAGAGCTGTGGAGCAGCAAGCAGGGCCAGCACAGCCGCTGTATGGCCGGCAGCTGCTGCATGGTACACTGGCGTCAGGAGATTACACCTGGCCTCATTGACATCTGCATGTGCGGCTAGCAAAAGCTGCACCAGCGTTGCATAGCCACGTTCTGCTGCCAGCTGCAGGGCTGTGGGGGCGACTGGGGTAGCAGCACCCACCGATGCATGTGCACCCAAAAGCAGCTGCACGACCGCCACGTGGTTGTTCTGAACCGCCGATGCCAGGGCTGTCTGGCCCAAGGAAGCAACAGTATCCACTCATGCATTTGCATTCAACAGTAGCTGCACCACCATGGTGTGGCCGTCTTGTGCAGCGCGGTGCAGCGCTGTATAGCCATAATCATCAACAAGATCTGTGGCTGCACCAGCGGTCAGCAGCACTTGCACTACTGCACTGTCACCGTGCTGTGCCGCTCTGTGCAGGGGTGTCGCTCCCCATGGATCAACTGCATCCACTGCTGCGCCTGCTGTGACATGCAGCTGTGCTGCTGCTGCGTCCCTCAGGAATACTGCTTGCAACAGAGTGCCAGCGAACATGATGGATCAATAGGGGTAAGCCTGTTGGATTCTCTTAATTTTGTTTAAGACAAACGAGATAATAAATTATGGGGGCCCTCCCTGGAGCATTTGTTTACGTAATGGCCTGCTCACGTAAAAACTCCCCAAATGGATGTGTTCCTGTGATTTGGACCAGATGCGTTGTTTTTACCGATCAACCATCAATATTTGGTAACAAGCGTGGCAGAGGCACCAACGTGTAGCCAGTTTGACCTGCTGCAGCACAGCACAGCACAGCCCCAAGAGATACGGCTCGTGTGGTCGGTAGCGAAGCAGGATGTCGTCATGGTCAACTTTTTAGTTTTACAAGGGCAATTCTTCGCTACCGGATGCTGTGCCTAAGAATCAGTACTGTGCAAAGGGCAAGCCTCGGCACAGCTTTTGACACCTGCCTATGAAACTCCTGTCACACTGAGACAGCTGGTATGACACTGCATTAAGGGGGCGGACTCCCACCTGTTGGTGTTGCTGCCCTGCCTGTTGGCTCACACATCCAAGACACATGTTTCATTCTGGTTTCATTCGTGCTTGTCGCAAGCGCAAGGGGGACATCAGCCAGCGTTCACAACGGATTTGCAGGGTTGCAAACGTCCATACGAAACTCGATCTTGATGCTGACCTGCTTGCGCGCCGCACGCTGCGTGCCAATATGCGGCTCAGCCGCAGCATGATGCTGTTGCCTGCACCCCCCCCCCCTCCCTTTACTGGGTGTGCAAGCTCTTGACAACCCCCGCCTAGGCCGTGCCTAGCAAGAGCATTCTAGACAAGTTGATGAAGGGTGTATCGACTATGTAGTCAGATCAAGTGTCTGGGCACTTTAGTGGTCTGCTCAATTTTTGATCTGGATCAGGGCCCCCAGTGTGACTCACATATAAGTTATTGCAACGAACTCGTGAGAGGAAGATGCTTAGGAGGCATACAGGCTCCCCCCTCCCCCCCGCAGGGGGGGAGGGCAGGTCAATACGGGGTAGGAAATGGCCGTTAGCAGGCCAGCTGTGGTTCATGCCAACGTTGATATGTTGAAAACTATCAAAAAGCTTTGCTATTACGCTGCGTGGCTTGCAGCGCTGAATTGAACTTGAACCCAGCAGCTCCGAGGGGCAAACGCCAAGCCGGACAGCTTTCAGCGATAAAGTTTGTCATTTATCTTGTTCCAGCCGTCCGTGAATCCTGAGCGTGGCTAGTTGCGTGTATGTAGATACACCGATATATCTCTGCAGCCCCTGTGAGTTTCGTCATGGGGGCGCCTCAATAAGGTGTGTCGCTATGGGCGGAAGGCATTGGTACCAATTGCGTGTGCGTTCGTGTACATGGGGGCAGCGACAGTTGCTGGTCCCCGAACAGGTGACTAACCTGCAGGTGCCAGCAGCTGCAAACGCGAAGTCCCAAGCATTGATGACAGTTCCATATTGCTGTCGGATGCGTGTCTCATGCATGGTACCCATGCCGGATGTCACCGCGAATCGCGGTCAGCGATCATTGCATCAGGAGAGGTCGTCTGCTCCTGAGGAAGCCAGACGCCCCGACAGCTGCAACTTAGACACCTGGCATCAGTCCCGCATCGATGCAACACAGCCAGCGTTGACAGCATGCGGCAGCCTGCCTACAGACAACTGTTGCCCATGCAGCAGCATGCTTGGTGTGAGTGCAAAGTGCTGCAGGTATGCAGCAACGCGGCATGCCTGTGCAAGTTAAACATTGCTGCACCAGCAAAAAACACTCAGCGACAGCGACACCAGCAGCAGCAGCAACAAGTACACTCGGAAGACAGCGATAGCAGGACAGCACCAGCAAGCACACTCAGCGGGATGTGCAAAACAGCAGCAACACCAGTCACTACATGCTACAACAGTGCCGAAGTCAACTTCAACATAGTGTGCTTGTCATGATATGGCGCAAGGCGTTTTGCACAGCCACGGTACAGGGGTGCCACATACCCATAAAAAGCCGAGGTCGTTGCTGTACTGACGCCAGCCGGGCGTTAGACGTTCTAAATCATAATTGAGGGCACTGCAATGCCATTGTGTAGTGTGTAGTACACACACGTAGCCACAGGAACCCCCACCTGCCAGCGGCTGCGCGGCATGCCCAACACCACATGGCTGCTCAATTTCTGTGCATCGCATTTGCATGTAGTACAGGCCAGTGTGCCTCGTGCTGCCAAGCACAGCTGGTCCCCTGCTGACCGCAGCCTGCGTCAGCGTCGCAGCATTACAGCTCCAGACCATGCCACGTGAGCCCAAACTTTGCTGAGAACAGGCCTTGCCCATCTTGGAAATGAGCAAGGGCCACGGAAGCCCAAAGCCCAAGCCGCTCATTGACGTACTTCAACAAGTTTACACTTGGCGGCTGACCACTTCACAAGTCACTAGCAGTGCCACATGGGCTAGGCGAAGCAAACAGACAGCAACAAGACAAAAGGGGCATTGCAGCCGCTGGCACCACCAGCGGCTGCAGCCTGCAGCCTGAGTCCCTGCCACCTTACACAGCCTGAGTCCCTGCCACATTACACAGCCACCCGGCGGTGGTGCTTGAGCAACCACCCTGTGACTAGTCACTAGTAGTGTACTGTGGCAGTACCAGCCTATAGCGACTAGTAGCCTGCCGCGACACACCTAACACACTAAACTGGCATGCGCCTGTACCAGTAGGCGCATGCTGTATGAATCAAAACTCAGTGTGACGCGGCATTGCCATGTCATCCTGCCTGTTGCACCCTCCACCCTGTCACAGCCTGCCAGGCTGAGCCTGGCGAGTCGCCAAGCAGAGTTGGTGTTTGACAGCAGCGCTGACAAGGCGCACTCGGTTTTGGAAAATAACATATGTCCTGGTCATGGACCCTTGACCTTCAAGCTCAACATCGTGGCGCTTATGGAGCGACACTGCCGCAGCGGCTGCAGTCAGCCCGGCTGGGAGATGTGTCGGCCTACAGCATGGGTACAGTAAGTGGAACAGCAACGGCAAAGCATGCACGATGTCAACACTGCCTCCGTGGCTTGTGGGGTAGCCTGCATGGCAGCGTGCCAGTATACGACACTAGTTTGTGGAACATGTGGCGGCATTACGGGCATCAAACAGGAGTGAACGAACCGTCTGCAGGCTGGAATAGCATCCCTGTTCCAAGGTAACTGTGCTGGGAAGCCCAAGCCAGTGGGGGGTGCCAACAGGCATCGTACACCCGGAAATATTGGGCATGTGATAATGCCAACGTTGGAGTTAACTCCGGGCTCAGCCAGTAGCCTACTGGCTGAGCCCGGAGTTGATGTTCAGTATGATACTAAACATCATAGCCACACCTCCTGAGCAGGTACTGCTGTCAGGCTGCCTCCCCAGTCACTTTGGCCATGTAGCTAATGAGAAGTGCCCCCCACACCTCCTCACTATTTTTCGTCTCACCCCACTCCCTACCTGCAGGACAATACTACATGGCCTGGTGGTTTGCCTGCTGCTGCACCGCCCCATTTGTGCTGCCTGCTGCAGCCTCAGCAAGGGGTGCCGCAGCAACAGCAGCAGCATCAGTAGCTGTGGCAGACCTGCTGGCAGTGCTACCTGCTGCTGTCAGCAAAGCTGTGTGTCCCGCCGCCTCATCTACCACCTGTTCTGCAGCTGTCACTGCTGCACTGACTGCAGAGGCCCTGATGCCTGGTGCCTCCGACTGCTGCTGGTGCTGGGCTAGCGACATCTGAATCAGGAGCTCCTGAAGTGCTGCTCGCTGTTGTGCCTCCCCCTCCTGCGCTGTGTCTGCAGCAGTCTGCCACTGGCGCAGCACTTCAGCTAATACTTGCTCATCTGTCAGCGCTTCTGCTGCTGCATGCCTGTCTCGCTGCAGCAGAGTCCTGAGCATTAGGATGGACAGCTGTGTATGCCCTGCTGCTGCAGCTGCCTTGGCTGCTTCTGCCATGGACTCTGTTGACAGCTGTGGAGCAGCAAGCAGAATCTCCACAGCCTTCACCTTGCCGGCAGCTGCTGCAAGCTCTACTGGTGCTTTGAGGTGTGCATGCGCAGCCTGTGCAGGGTTGCCGATGGGATCGGCATCTGCGCTCAACAGCAGCTGCATCACTTGGATATAGCCATGTTCCGCCGCCCAGTGCAACGCTGTCGAGCCAGATGCATCGACAGCATCAGCTGTTGCCCCGGCAGTCAGCAGCAGCTGCACCGCCTCACTGTGGTGGTTCCTTACAGCGAGGTGCAGCGCTGTCAAGCCAGATGCATCAACAGCATCAGCTGTTGCCCCAGCAGCCAGCAGCAGCTGCAACACTTCACTGTGGTTGTTTCTTACAGCGAGGTGCAGGGCTGTCTGGCCAGATGCATCAACAGCATCCAGTGCTATCTCAGCAGCTGCTGCTGCATCAGCATTGCCAAGCCTGAGCAACGCTTGCATCACTAGACTGTGGCCATTCATTGCAGCGTAGTGCATGGCTGTTAAGCCCCCTGCACCAGCTGCATCCACTGCTGCGCCTGCTGCGACAAGTTGTGCTGCTGCTGCTGCATCCCCAACTTCTGCCGCCTGCCGAAGGGCAGCGTCGCGAACTGCAGCGGCGAAAGTGCACAAAATTTGGCCCATTCTCACGTTCTGGACCCAATTTGAAGACGGAGGACGGATGAAGTTGAGGGCTGTCGGGTGTGACGTAATGCCCGAATTACGTCACGACACGGAAAGGCGGCCGGCTTCGCTGGCAGCCCTCGATCGAGTTTGGGAAACCTTGTACTTGAACCTGTGCCTGGAAATGCAGCATACGTGCACAACTGGCACGAGGGGGCCCGTAGTGTTCCTGCAGCACAGCACAGCACACCATGCCTATCACTGTCGTCTCCATACAGCGCCACACTTTACTAAGCCCAATTGACCTATTAACGAAGCATGGACATGTGCTTAGGAGTTTGATGACAAGCACGTAACTAGCTCGTCAGCTGGGTCACCCAGCCCTGAGTTTTCATGGCTGCTACATGACTCATGTGACGCATGTGGTGTGACAATGCGGGCGCTGAGCGCGTCAGCCTCCTGAACGACAGCTGGGCTGCACCATCCCATGTGTCAGTCGCCGCGCCATCAACAGCATGCCTGACACACCTATAGTGATTGGGCTTTTTGTGAGTGCAGTCACTGACATCTGAGCCGGCATTGAGCATAGGTGAGTGAACAATACTTGTGCATACTGCTACTGGTGCTGCTATGCCTGTGGATTGGCAGGTTTGCATGGATTGGCAGTTGCTACGGCATGGGGCACGTGTGCAGGAAGTTTGGCACTTACTGAGGCACTCATGGTGCATACACTACAACTGAAATCGCCCTTACCCTGACAGCCTGTCAGTGACAGGTGAGGTATACAGCGGCCAGCCTATGCCATGAATGAAATGCACACAGGCATGAGTGATAGTTCCATCTCGTACGCAACTGAAAGCAACTATCCTGCATGATGCACAATGTGGCAAAGCAGACATATATAACCTCGGCATTGTGTCCAAGGTCTGTCTCAATCAAAGTATGGAACTACTAGCGGTTTGCAGTGTCATCATGACATGTAGTGCAAGCACCTCACAACCTTCAACCCCCAACATGTGATTGCACCCCGGCCTGCAGGCATTGAACAAGCGGAGCGCGATGCGCAGCTTGTTGATAGACTACGTTGGCTGCTCTTGGCTGCACTTGTTGTCCTGTGCAGGCTGCACCAGAGCCTCTACGCCAGCATGCACCAACCTGACGGCCTGCTCAGGATGCCTCCAGTGGAGGCAATAGGGTTTGACATGTTTGGGTTTTAGTCAATTCAGGCGGGCTGAAGCTCAAGTGAACGGCTGTTGCTCAATTCAATCACGGCTGAAACTCAACTGACGGCTGACCCGGTCCGCTGGGCCAGCGCACACTGTGTGCAGTTCATGTACATGCATGTTGATGACTGTGCGCACCCAATCCTGCGCCTGCCTTGTGTCTGACGCCAATCATGCTGTGGATTCATCAGCAACAGTTTCGTTTGTGGTTCCCTGTCGTCCTATTCACAACCGCCCATGCATATGACGTGTAGTGTGCATGCTTGCCATCTGCCCACCACTGTAGAACGCTGCTCTCAAAAAGTTGCTGCTCAAATTCAGATTCCTGCAGCAAAGGTTCAAAAGTTGCAGGCACAGCGGCAACGGGTGCGATGGCAACAACCCACTTTTTCAGGTGTGCGACGGCCACTGGCAGTTGTGACGCCCAGGTTGCTTTTGTGGCAGCAGAGCCCTTAGCAAATGCGCCATTTGTCAAACGCACGGCAGTCATCACCCCTTTCTGTTGACGCTGCAGCTGCCAGCTGCCATCTAAACTAGCGCTTAGGAGCCACCACATCCAGTATATGCAGGCCATGCTGGCACCAAGGTGGCCAATGCAGCAGCTGCTGTGCCAGGATGTGACAGGAGCTGCGCTGTGTGACAGAGCCAGCAGCACAGTGCCGTTGCATACTGCAAGGCTGAAAGCCCGTGTGGCACGTCACATTTGTCTGCGGCGTCACAGACAGAATTGATTTAGTGCCATTGGTGATAATTTTGCATCGTGCTCAAGCTTGCTTGGGGCACTCGAGCGACTTGCTGACCACAGGTCCTTGGGAATACCACTACAGTAGTTTGGTTTTGGTTTTGAAACCACACAGCAGCATGTTTGGGGTGGTCGTCAGCAGCCCGTTTCAGCGCTGCTGCTTTTATGCCCTTTGTATGCCTGCGTTGTGGCCGTAACTGGCACAGGCTTTCTAGTGTCCTAGGTCACTGGTCGCCTGGTGGTGTCTTGCTTGTCTTGCACCCAGGTCGATTTGCTGCTTGCAGCTTGCTGCATGCACAATGAACCTGGCCGGAAACACGTGTAATGATGATGATGATGTGCTCAAGCTGTTGACTGGGCTCCAGCTGTGTGAATGATCGAGGGTTCGTCTTGTCTGTTCACTATGGTGTGCAGGCCGACTGGACAGCACTATCTCGAGATAGTGATGTTTGTCAAATGCCTCGAGGGTGAGTGTGTGGGGTGGGGTGGGGGTGGGGTGGGGGGGTGGGGGGGGGGGGGGGGGGCAAGGGGCCTGGTGTGGTTATGCAATCACCTTCGACTAGGGGTATGGAAATAGAACCCCATGGCTGGAGATGGAAGGAGAAGCAAGCAGTGCAACTTTGTGTGTCCTAGGTTTTATCAGTGTATTGCCCTGCCTGCACAGCAGCGGACTGGTCTTTCCACGTAAGAGCTCCTTCAGAATGATCGTTCTTCGGCCGTCACCTCCCAGCAGTGACTCACTCTGCGAAATTGCTTTCTTTTCATGCTCGGCTGATTTACCTGGCAGGAGCCATCCGGATGACGGTTGGGTCGAACGGTAATG
Organism: Desmodesmus armatus; assembly: GCA_007449985.2. Lineage (NCBI taxonomy): Eukaryota > Viridiplantae > Chlorophyta > Chlorophyceae > Sphaeropleales > Scenedesmaceae > Desmodesmus > Desmodesmus armatus. Next base: position 27,258 of record VIIQ02000352.1, read on the forward strand.
CGGTGGACATAGATTCATGGTGGTAGCAGCGTTCCTCTCAGGCGTGCCCTCCAGGTGCCTTAGGCGAGGCCCCATCGGCTCCATGAAAAGGTGTGTGCACACAGCACAGGGCAGGGCAAGCTGTTTTTTGCCCTCAGCGATCAGTGCAGAGATGAACATAGACAAGGCCCGAGATGGCTTGTCGTAACAGCACAACGGTGGCCCCAGTACAGCAGCAGTGCTGTTGTGAGATCAGGCCTGTGCTGGCCATGCCATATGGGGCACCAAGCGTGTCCAGGCTATGGTCTGGGGTACCCAACCATGTTTGAGGGGTGCCCATCTGGCTGGTTCATGGTGGGGTGTACGCTTCATACTGTCATAGGGAGGGCGTTGTGCAGCTGGGCCACACCTACCTGCAGGAGAGCTCGGTGCTACTAGGCATGCATGTCTGTCACCTGTGCAGAGTCATAAAGATGGAGGTAACTGTCAAAGTTTTTGGGTCCTTTGACTGACAGGCTGCTGTGCCCAGTGGCTGGCTGGTGTCACACTTCCCAGCAGTGAGCACCTGCAGTGCCCGCTGCCTGCAGGGTTCTGAATCTGTGCATGCCCGTGGTCTGACTCTTTGCGACTCTGCTTCTTTCATGCCACACTCTCCAGGTGCTCCAGAACGCGATGTAGAGTGGGCAGCAGGAGGAAGACTTTCATGTGGAACAGACATCTGGCGGGACATCATGGCGTATGACAGCCCTACTTCTGCATGTGAACGTTTGCGCCAGCTGACCAGTCACCGACTTCCGAATGAGCAGCTTGCAGTGAGGGTCGTGTGAGTAGTCGCCGGCAGTGGGGTGGGGCGGGGTGTGGGGTTGGGTGTGAAAAGCAGCCGCGGGAGGCAGGGCAGCAGCCTAGCCCAGCACAACTTGTAGTTCAACCTTTGCTCACGTCCCACCCGGTGGGAATTTCTCAGCAGACCGGCCAGGGCAGCACGAACATCCTTCTTCCCATACAGATATTGTGAAAAGCTTGCAGCAGGCACGACAATCAATGGGCTCTTGACATTTCTTGGTGTCACTGTCAGTTGCAGTGCCTCCACATGCATCCACAGGGTTGGCCAGGCAAGCACTGCACATCAGTCACTTATCCATGGGTGCGCTGCGCTCCCTTCGTGCTGATGCTGCCCAGGCAGGCGCGGTTGTCCTGAAGGCCTTTCACGCCCTCGCTGGTCTGGGGCAGCCAATGCTGGCAGCCTTGGAAGGAGCCATGCTGATGTCCTGCTCAGCAGGTGCGAGGCACATGTGCAGCACGCAACATGTGCTGCTTGCTGCACCGTCAGAGGCGTGCTGAATCACCTGCGGTTGCTGCAGCTGTTATGCTCATACATCATCCGGCCCCTACTACACCTGAGTGTCCATTAGCTGTTTGAGCCACTGGCAGTGGTAACAAGATGGCCCTTTGAACGGCAATCTGAAGCACCTTGTGCAAGTCAGCACATCAGCGCCAGCACACTACACAGGGAAGTGTCATGCAGATGCACTTGCACACAAAACAGCTTGACAGCCATTCAAGGCATTGTCAGAGATTTGGAAACTGCCGTGGTGAAATATTTGTGTGTTTATGCCTCTTGCATGTGTGCACATGCACATAGGCACATCTGATGTCTATGCAACAGCAAGCTTTACCCAACCCTGTGTTTGTGTTTCCATGCATGTCACGCACCACATGCCAAAGGCTACGCTCGGCGACTACGCTAGCAACGTGAAGATGGCCAGCCTGCGGCCCTTTTGATGATGTTGGAGCTGGACGGCTACCGTGGATGTAAAGCTGGACGGCTATGCTGGAGGCGGCACTGAGACCAAGCTGGCGGCGAAGCTGGCGGACGGCGGAAGAACGTCCGACTTCAACAAGTTGCAGGGTGAAGTGGAGTCCACTTCACGCTGCGCTCATCTGGTACGTCTTGAGCTTGCACGACTGTCAAGCTGGTATTGGGCCAGCTTGACAGTCGTGCTGACTGTCCTCCTTTTTTGGGGTTTTACCAGGGGGGTGGACTCCCACCGGCTTGCCACATACAGCGCAATCAGGCGAACCCAACTACCCGGGGCCCGAGGCAAAGCCTGACCAGTGAGAGTCAGATACGCCCAACACCCCTATACCAGGAGGTCCCTGGTGCCTGGACAAAAAGCATGAGAGTTGGAACCCACACACCTCCTCGGTGTGGTATTGCGACTGCCAGCGCGACCAGTATTCACTGGCCGCCCCAATAAAGGATGTTCGCCAAGATGATCAATCTCGCCAGTTCTTGGCTGAAATTTCGTACATCATGTTTCTCACCTCATTCTGCCTGCTTGCCATGCCCTGTCTGTGCCTGTAGGGCCACCTTCGACTACTGACATCATGCCGTTGCAAAGGAGGAAGACATTCAGTGTGCTGGCTTGGAGGCAGTGCGTTGAGTGCTGGGGGTACGGCAGTGGTGCATCAGGATGGGGCTGACTGTGTTTGCTTTGGCGGACCTGTGTGGGGTGCGCGCGGGTTGGTTTGTGCGGTTTGAAATGGACCTGGGATTGGGAAGGTGGGTGTTTTTGTTGGTGGTTTTCCTGCAACCTTTGTTTCGGGTGACCTCAAGCTTGCCTTGCAACCCTACTAACGGGGCAGCTTGCTGGTGGTTGCAGCCCCTCAGCTACTGTGTTCAGTCTCGTGCTTATGTTGGACCACTCTGGTGGGGGCGACTGGCTGGGTGGTGACGGCCATGCAGCTTTGTTTTGTTACGTTGCGTGCTTGCAGGCAGCTGGCTGGTGTTGGCTGCCATGTTCTTGTGCTTGAAATGGCCTAGGGTTTCCATCCAGACCCTGTTGTCCTTGGGGTGGCTGGATGGTCGTGACAGCACCGCGGTCTCTTGCTTCAGATTGGTCTGGTGCTTGCTTTGGAACCCCTCATTGGATTGGCTGGCTCCTGCCAGTCGGGTGTATGCAGGTGCGTGCTGTAGCATACAAAGGATGTGAGTGGGCTCGGCTCCCATGCCTGTTTCGGTTGTGACACTGGGCATTTTTGGCAAAGAATGTGTGTTTGGCGTCCCTCATCGGTGGGGCCTCCCCCCTCCAAAGCAACACGCACACAGGCGCGTGTACTTGGCTGAGCTGTGTGAGGCCAGCTGACTGGGACTGCGCCCCCCTAAAAGACCGACCAGAGTGCATTTTTGCTGACATGATTGCGCTGAAAAATGCGCCAGGCAGCCCAGGATCTCCCCATGCTTGACAGCCATGTCTGTCAGTGTGGATGCGTTGATGTTGTCAAATCCCTGGTAAGTATCCAGGAAGGCACACCTTGTGCTGAACCCTGGGGTTTGGGAGTAAAGTCCAATCACAGCTGCACACACCCCAGCATGTATGCATTGCACTTATCATACCTGTGGTCTACTGGAGGAGACGCTACGCCCACGGTAAGTCCTGTCATCCATGAACACCATCGATCTATCTACCGGCCAGCCCCTGGAATGTACACGCAGCTGAGGCGAGCTGACTTCGCATGTGTAAGTTCACGTATTTACATACGTTTTGGCAACATTTGCCCTGTTGCTGCTAGCAGCGGGCACAGCGTCTTGGGGTGGGCCAGCCACACATGAAGCAAACAGTCGCGAGCAGTGCAAACGTGATTGAGATTCCTTTCTTGATACTGCAATCATGTGTCACAACTATCAAGGAGGTCCAGTAGTGACTGGCGCTACACTGACACTTCCCGCCTTTATTTTCGTCAAGGACTGTAAACTAAGCACAGCCTCGAAAGGTTACAGGGCATTATGAATAATGCCATACCCAAGATGACGTGCAGGAGGCAGGAAGGCAGCAGCTACCACTGGCATGCCAATGGCCCCTGCAGGTACCCCGCCGCAGCCAGCAGCTACCCCTGGTGCCCCACCTCACTAGCAGTCCCGGCCAGCAGGTTTTGGCTTCTGCTGCTGTCAACTAACGCTGCTGCTGCCTGCTGCCTTCGCACATCAACTGTGTACCTCAGTCAAGTTGAGCAATGGGTCGGTCAAGCCTAAGGCTCAGCATGGCATGCTCACCTTGGGCGGCAGAAGGACAGGACGGTGTGCGAGCTGGGCATGCCACACATGGGCCATGTGGTAGTGCGGCAGGCTACTGCACGCAGTGAGGTATCACAAATTGAGGAACATATCTCCACCGTGGAAGCTGTGGGGACCACAGGCTCCAAACTCATGAGCATGCGCCCTTACAAGACAATGTAGTGCTCATCAGATGTGCTGTCGTGCATCGTGGTGTTTGTTGTGACTGGTAACCGTCTGCAATGGTCACAATTGTGGCACAGCAATCTGAGATTCAATCAGGCTCGTCCTGCTAGGGACCCACAGAGGTAACATTGTGGGGCTGCTGCTGTTACGAGTTACGAGGGGAAAGTCGGACTCGTAACATTTCGGGGCAGGGATCCGGAATGAGAGGGGGGGGGGGGTGTCATGAACTGCTGGCAGTGCACCTAGCATGCTGGGCCTGCAGTACCTTGCTGCTGACCACAATCTGTCGATGCAAGTCTTGCCTCATTTGAGCAATGAAACGAATTGGTCTGTTGCTTGCCGGGGCGCCATCTTATTCGTAAATGGCAAGCATTGACAGCGATCGTTACAAGAGTGCAACCTGTGGCAATGAGTCTCAAACAGCAGCAGTGGCAGTTGGATAGTTCTGTGTCATCTGCTCAAAGTTTGTTACAGCAAGTACCAGACAACATAACATCATGTCATGCCAAACACCCAGAAGCAGAGCGGTACAGTTTGCTCGCATCCTGAGCGTATGCCCCCCCCCCTGTAGGAACGTCCAATGGGCCGACCAATGAACAAGCATACCCCCGTAGCTCAGCACCGAGCCTGCACCCTGACTGTTCCACACCGGCACCCAATTCTTAGCATTGATACCCCAACCAGCCAGCCAACCACCAGGCGTGGCTCTCCACAGCCCCTGATTCCCGCACACCATTCCCTGCTCACATACACACTCTGGTGCCAGCAGCTGCAGGCCTCAAGCACACGAAATATCGACCCGCACTGACAGGCTAAACTGACAGGCACATGTTTGCATCGACACCACCACCTCCCCCAAGGCTTAGGCACCACCAGCAAACACGGCCCTGCAGGCCTCAACAGCAACATGGGTCAGCACATTGGCAACAAAGGGGGCACACAAGCTGGCTGGTGGCACTTGCACAAGTCTAGCAACCCACCAACTCCAGACATCGTGCCGTGGCATGGCACCAAAAGCTCCGCCACACATCGACTGCACCTACAGCACCATCCACCTGCCGTGCTGAACCCCCCCAAGCCAGGCAGGCCTGATGCCGGCCCCTCATGGCTACTCAACACACAGCCAGCCTCTGGTGCAGCAGCTGCAGGGCCCCATGAGTGTAGGGCCCCAGCAACCGCCAGCATCCAGAGGGGCCCCTGGGCCCGCTGCAGAATCTGCGCAGACACCATCTACACCTCCAAGCACAGTCCTGAAAAACCATACACACTCGGCTGTATCTGGACGGCCGCCAAAACCTTACGAGGCCTCGTTCTCCTGCCCAAAGCCCAGAGAATCAAACCCCTACTGACTGAAGGGCTAGCTGACAGGCCAGAACATGTCTGCATTGACACCACCACCTCCCCCAAGGCTTAGGCACCACCAGCAAACACGACCCCGCAGGACCCAACAACAACATAGGGTCAACACACCAGGGGTGTCTCCACAGGAAATCACGCTACCTCCCCGGTTCCGGGCACTGTCTCACCAGGGGGCATTCAGGCTGGCTAGCGCCACACCCACAAGCATACACATCCAAACACCAAAAATGTGCCGTGGCCTGGCACCACTGGCTGCGCTACACACCCACACTCACGCCTTGCCCAGTACACTGCCCTAGCAGCCCAAGCCTGTAGCCAAACCTGCTGTGCCAGGTACACTCAGGTACGGCTGAGTTCCTGCTGCCCCCATCCCAATCCCAGCCGCTGCCAAGAAGAGGCCTGGCTGCTCAGCAACACCACAACCTTCCATACAGCTGCTCCGGTGCTGGGCATGCACTGTGGCAGATTCAAGCATACTAAAAGCTGCCGCCCACCGCATACCATTCAGCACTGCACACCACCAGCACTAAGGAACAACTGCTGTACAGGCTGCTGATGCACAGCACAGCACAGCATTCAGTCCTGCATCCCAGGCACATCCCGCCCCCTGGAAGGCCAAAATGTGCTGGCACATGCCACCATTCTTTTTGTTGTCATTTTTTTGTGATCACAGCTGACCCAGCCTGCAGGGAGCTGAACCCCGCCCATACCATGAGCACCAGAAGCACCGCATGCGCACATCCCACAACCAGAACAACACAGCTGCTGACACCCTCAAGAACCGTCATCCCACAGCTGCATACAGCCGTATGATCAGCTGTCACAGCATCACCCCAACACACACGACAGGACCAGCCAGCAGGCACAACCTTGTCAGGCCACCATTTTGATATTTTGTGTTTTTTTGTGGGGCCACAACAAGCAAGGCTGCAGGCGACTGCACCTGTTCAGGCATCCAGCCACCACCGACAGGCCACCTGGCCAGGCTCACAGCTGGAGCCACACCAACAGCTGCTCACACAACCAAGGCTGTCTGTACTCAACACCCATGACAGGTGCACATTGGTCCAGTCAATCCTGCCAGCGCTGTGGTGCCTCCCCCTCTAAGCACACTCACACCAACCTGCAGAACAGACACAGCAGCCCAACACAAAGCGAAAGCTGCTGCAGATCAGTGCCAGGCGCTGCATACAGTCCAGGTCGCTGGCAACACCCCAATCACCATCACCACACTATCACCAACACATGTCCCATCTAACAGCTGATCAAACAGCTGCCAGAGCATCACTACACACTCAAGGCAGGACAAAGCCAGCAGGCACAAGCTGGTTAGGCCACCATTTTCTTTTTTGTCTTTTTTTGTGGGGCCAATCCAAGCAAGGCCGCCGGCGGCTGAGCCTTCTCTGGCAAAGCAATACGTCTATGGGCACCACGGCCACGGACACAGCCGGCGGCACAACAGCCGCACACACCCCCGGGTTGCCTGTGACCCACACACCCAGGGCTTATGCCAAGCCAGCAGAAGCAGCCTAGCAACACAGGAGACCAGTTGCCCCACAACCAGCCAGGCACGCCACATCACCAGGACAGCCAATTCGACAGCAACTCGGCCAGCCGGGACACACTGGGAAATGCAAACCCGTTTTTTTGTTTTTTGTTTTGTTTTTTGGGGGATGGAAATGGGGTGGGGGGTGGAAGGGGGTGCGGCGTGGGGCGGGGGTGGGGTGGGGGACACCACACAACCCAACAACTACATACTAGCAGTGGCGGCACTGGTTGCAAAGGCAACACAGGGCGGCCGCGGGACCACCACTGCCACTGGCTGCAACATCCACAACATGGGTACCACCAGATGCATATCGGTGACTCCCAGAGACTCCTGCAGTATAGCGCCCAGCATATCACAACCTGACAGGTCTTATGACTGCTGCAGCATCAGATCAGCTGTCATATCTGACAACGCCCTGTGTCGCCCTGTGTGCTGCGCAGGAACCAGAGTCTCATACCACTGACGTTTCATACATGCAAGTCTCCGGCCAACACACAAAGCTCTCAGTCCGCGCCATGCCCATCATACACAAACCGATCTTGACATTGGGAGGTGCCTTGAAGAAAACATATTGTAGGGCTGCCAATGATGCTCTGTGTAGGCCTTGGCCGTGCCAGTTGAAGGACACTCCACTGCTGCTGCCACATGCAGGGCGCTGGGTGTTGCGGCGGTGGGAGTCTTCCTTGAAGGGGTGTGGCTGTATCAGAGGCACCAAGGCCACAAGGGATGAACTTCTTTGAAGCTTGATCCCTGCAGGACAAACAATCGCATGCGCAGACAGGAGTGGTAAGGAAGGGGCCATACATGGTATCCTCATAATGAACAGCAATTCAGTCTGCAACTCAGCACTGACAGAGAAGCATCAAGGCTTCAGCAACGCACGTTTCTCAAGTCAGGAGCGATGCCAGCAAATCCAGCCAACCCCTGACCCAGCCCGCTGGCAGTGCACCTCACCTTTGAGGAATGGTGGCCTGAACACATGGACGTACGCTGCACTCTTTACTGTCCATTCCTGTCCTGTCCAGTTGTGGCTTGTCAAGTTGTATCATGTCCTGTTCTGTTCTGCCTTGTCGTGCTTGGGCCTTGACTGTGCCAGGTGAGGGGTCGCTCACAGCTGCTGCCATTTGTAGGTCGCGAGTGATGCCGCTGTGTGAGGTACCCCTTGGTGTGCTTGGCTTCGCTGCTTGGATGAAGCAGAGGTGTCAAGGCCACAGGCCACCACCCCTGCAGCATACACACAGAGACACACATGTCAGACCCCATCGATATTATGGACGTAGATCTCCCTGTGTCAACACAGCCGCATGCAGAAGCTTGATGGAGTACGTCACATTAGACATGTGTTGTTTGCGCCTGCCGCGCAGCAGGGAACCATGCTGGAACGTGAGGCGGTCACAACACAAGCGATGCATCCCTTTCCTACATTGCTGTATACAGATCTGACCCTGCTAACAGCAGCTGCAGCGCCTCGAGCCTGCATCCACCTAGATCTCACCTGTGGGGTTCGTGGCCTGGTAGCGTAGAAATCTCGGTCAGTGTCAAAGCTGAGCCTTGACTGTGTGCCAGGTAGGAGTATACACCGCTGCTGCTGTCACCTGCGAGGTGCCGGTATGCAGCAGTATCGTAGTCTCTCCAGGATCTGCTTTGCTGAAAGCAGAGGCGTCAAGGTCACAGCTGTCAGCATGGCCCCTGCAGCACACAGCACCCCAGACAAATACGCAGACACATCCAGCACAGTTGAGCCTTAGCTGTCTCTGAATGATCTGAGCGACTATTATTAGTTTGTGCAAAGCAAGCAGACCCCCACAAAGCTGCAACGCCAGTGCCACAGTGCTGATTCACCCAAAGACTGCAGCTGTCACACCCTGAGTAGCACTAGGGTGACCCCCACTATTCACAGACCACAGCCTTCACAGCCTCCCAGCACACACTCACCTTTGTGGCGCATTGCCGTTGCTTAGCTTGATGAATGAACTGTCAAAATGCGCAGCAAGCGTGGCCCAGCGCAGCGTAGACGCGTACATTATGCATCCTTGTGTTTGGCAGGATCTGAAGGGGCTTGCCTTTGCAGCCCCATGGCCAGCAGAAAAGAAGAAAGCCCCCCGACTCCCCCACCTTCGACTTCCAGGACGGTGAACCACATACGGGAGAGGGCTGCGGCCGGCGGCAGTTAGGTGCCTGGGGAGGTGGGCCACGGTCGCCTTGCTCAACCAACCACCAACTCCAAAAACACACTCCAACTCCACTCACAACACCCGCCCATCACCGCCCCAGCCCCCCTCACTGCCTCAGGACCACGAACGAGGCCTGCTGACCGGCTAGTATGCTGCCGCAGCTGCGTGGTGTGCATGTGCAAGGCAGGGGATTACAAGGTGTACATGTGCAAGGCAGGGTGATTTCAGGTGTACATGTGCAAGGCAGGGTGATTTCAGGTGTGCATGTGCAAGGCAGGGGGATTGCAGCATGCATGCAGGATTGCTGTCCTGCGGCATTGTGCGCAAAGCAGGTCGCACCTGTGGAGGGATGCCATGCGCTTACAGGTGCTTAGCTGGCGTGTCAAGCGTTGATAGACGGACAATTGCGGTGATCCTTCAGCAGCCCAACCCACCACCCCCCGAGGACACACAACAGCACACCAACGCAACAACACTCGAGCAAAGGCGTACCGCAACGATGGGACAAGAGTGGCCTTGGAATAGCCACGTCCCAACTCAGATAGGATCAGGTTGATGGCCTGCCTTCTGACCACACTGCCCAGGTCAACCCTAACCACCAGGGAGACAACGTGTCTCCCCCACCCACCTGGGGTAACCGGCGGCTGTACATTACTGTTTGCCCTGCTGCAGTCTTACTTACATAGACTGCCCCCCAGAAGCTCACCGCCCCTACGGCCAGCCAGTGGCTTCGTCAGGAACCTCCTTCACTCCACGCACTGCGGGCAGCGGGAAACAAGCAGGGTGGCAGGAGAGACGTGAGGAGCAGTGCGCAGGACACCGCATGTAAGGTGTAGAGCTTGTAACTCCCTGCAGCATGCTGGACACGGCATAACCCAAGAGCACAGCGCTCATCTTGATAGGCAGAGAAACACACACTGCACAGCTGCTGTTCCCACTTGCAGGACTGCCCTGGCTGCAGCAATGACAGACTCTTCTGGCAAAGTGCAGCGTGACTGAATGATTCAGTGAAAGCTGTAACCTAGTGGATGTGTGAATACTCACTTGCTGCGCGGAGTCTTTCTGCTGGCCCCTGCCTCTTGATCAGGATGCACTGTTGACGCGTCTTGTACCGCTGCTTGCTGTAAACCATGGCGCAAACTGGGTGTGCTGATGCTGTCAGGATATGTCGAGCCTCCTTGACTCAGCACACCTGTCACAGCAAAAATACAGGACAGCAGGAGTCTTGAAGAAGCAGAATACTGTACATGTAAGTTCTGCACATGGTGCACAATCGCGACTTGAATGTTGCAGCTTTGTGGTTTGATGCACAGCGCAAGTCCAGCACAAGCACACTATACCCGTGTTTGCCGTGTCAGGTAGCAGGGCTGCTACAGCTGCATAGCTGCTGTCCTGCTGCTGCAGTCAATTATCTGAAAAGGCCCTGGCGACTGTCCCAAGGTCCCTGCACACTCACTTGTTGCGCGCGCTTGCTGCGCTTCTCCTCCCGGTACCAGCAGGAAGCCGCTCCAGTTGGTGCTGGTGTTGGCAGTGCTGGTGGCCCGGCAGGTTGGTGGGTGTTGTCACTTGCTGTGTCTGCCTTACGACGCGATGCAATCGAAGGAGACCGCATGGTGAACTGCAGTCATCGGCAGGAGGGGAAGGGGGTATTGAAGGAAACAGAGTGCGTGAGCAGCTGCAGAGGCGAGTTAAAAAAAATCTTGAGCCTGTGCTGTGGACTGCAGGCTATAATTGACAGCCTTTCCCCACGATGCAGGTGGACATGGAACTACAAGCACACCCAGCTGGCCAAGCACCTTTGTTGGTGGTGTTGCCATGCCCTCTAATTTTCACCCTTGCTCAACTAGCAGTACTGCATCAACACTCACCTCAACACACCACCAAATCACTGTAGCCAACACAAGGGGTGTCAGGGTTGTGCCGCTGCGTGCTTGATGTAGGCCAGACCTGGACGGCCGTTGGTGAGGCGCTGTCATTGGCTGAGACTGCGCAGCTTGCATGCTGAACGCTGCTGCTGCTTGTGCTGTCCCTCCTGGTAGTGTGGGTAACAGAGCTGTAGCTGGGGGGTGCCCTAGGGCTACTGAGGACTGTGTTGACTCCAGACTACCACTGCCATTTGAGCCATCACTGCTGACCCATGACTGCTGTTTCTGCTTGCTTCCAGCTGCTGAGGGCGCTGACCGCGTCTGTAGGCCAAGACGGAGGTGCAGACGCCCTAAGAGCTTGACACATTGTCGCCTGTGGACACATTCATGGGGTTGTGGAGGGAGGCGGGACAGGGCAGGGTGGTTACACTTGCGAGCCGTGCTGACAGGTTAGCCTGCAGGGGCGTACGGCTTGTGCTGGTGTCAAGTTGCAGGGTGTGTGTGAGCCAAGCACTGAGGCAGGACTGACGGAGACAAGGAAGAGCTTGTTGAGTGGGACAAGGTGGCTCACAGCATGCTCACAGTACACTGCCAATACCTGCATGGTCTCACCTTACTGCAGCGCGCGGAAAGCTTGCCCCTGACTGTAGACCCCTGTGCGGGTAGGTAAGGTAGGTATGTGGACGATTGTTGTCACCTGGTGTCTCCTCTGACGACTGGACAATCATGGAGACCGCAGGATGAACTGCATTGACATGGGGGCGGGGGTGAGGCAACAGTGTGTGTGTGAGCAGCAGTAAAAGTAATCAGGGGCTGCAGCCTGTGCTGTTGCACTGAGAACATGCCAACAAGCTCTACTGAGTCACACAAATGCAAGGTGGCAAGCCGCAGGTGCCAGCACTACTGTGCCCATATAAAATTATAAATTTCCTGCACATACGCAACGCCCCAACCAGCACCTACCTTCCCTTTCCTGACGCTAGACATTTGGTTCCTGTTGCTTTCCGTCCAGTCCCCCCACTCCCAAACTGCAGCCATGTCTCATCTGCAACATTTGCTCACCTTGCCACACCACCAGACCAAGAAGTGATTCATTAAGAGTAGACGCTCATCCAGTTGCCACGTGTACGGTCCCTCCGACGACAAGTCAATAGGAGGTATCGATGCAACTTGACTGGTATGAACTGCACTCCACTTTGCTGCCTTCTGTGTGTCGTTTCCAGCAGTCGTCACAATAGGCTAGGTAGGCCACGGCTTGATGTAAGGACGGCTGGGCGTTGATGCGAGCTGCAGACGGCAGCAGAGGTGGCACATCAGTTGGCGGGGTGCTATATTTTTTTTTTTAAAGGGAGGGAAGGGGAGATGGAACTGCCGCTGCATATGCTGCCACTGTGCTGTCATTCCCTCATTACTGGATACTTTCACCACATAGTGGTACTCTCCAGACCTAGTCAACTGCCTATATGGGAGGGACGGCAGCAGCTGTGTCAGGGCGGTGAGGCCACCCTTTTGCTGGTGTGAAGAACACTGGCATCAGGTACAAGAAAGATACCATAATGTTTGCAGCATCATGTAAGCACCCTGCAGTCAAGGCTGCTTGTCTGCAACGCCAGAATTGCTGCTGCAGTGCTGTCAACCTGGACCAGGATGCTGACAAAGTGGCAGTTCAGATAGCAAAGAACGTTACTGCAGCATATCGTTCTTACCTTATCAAGAAGAGGCACAGGCACCTGCTGCTCCCAGCTTGCACATGAAGCTGTTGCTCAGCTTGGAAGCCTTCACTCCCACTTGCACAGCCCACAGGTTAGCGGAAACTGCTGCTCCAGCAACACCGCGGGAAACGGCTTGGACTGCCGGCATTGCAACGAACTGCGGGCGGTAGAGTGATGGCGGGGAGACAGATCAGAGGATCAATACAATCAATACAGTGCGACTTTGAACAAACGGCACAGAACCGACGCGCAAAGGTTCATTCTCTGCATCATGCTACAAACATTAGGGATGTGAAGCTCTGAATGCATGTTAGTGCCTGAGTAACTGCAGGTGCCGGACATACAAACGTGCTGACAGCCCCCTGACTCACCGCCTCAAAGGCCTGCCCCATTGTAGCCTGTGCAGAAGAGCTGGCGGCCTGCAACCAAGACTTAACATGGGTCAGTTTTGCTTTCTGGGGCATACACCAAGATGTGCATAGTGACCAGCAGCGACTTGTAGCTATAGCTGTTGCTGGCGTTGCAATAGCTGTCCATGGGTATCCCCAGCTGGGTGCAGACACTGCCTGAGCCTCAGGATTGAGCTGAACAGAGGCCCCCTACCTTGAACCTCTGGCCAGCAGGTGACTGTGACACGGAGTCCATACTGACACGCACTGCTTGTGGTGTTGCCAGCACATGCGCCCACAGCCCGTTGGGCTTGCCACACCCGCAGTTGCACTTGCATTCCTTGCAGGAGAAGGCACCAAAGCACTGGTTCTCCACAAGGGGCTGGTAGTTCAGGCACTGGGGGGCCTCGGTGGTCTCCTCAATGTTGGCTTCCAGCCTTGCCTGTGCTGCTGCTGCTGCTGCTGCTGCTGCTGCTGCTGCTGCTGCCCTGGCTGCAGAGAGAGCTGGGGGGAGCTCATCGAAGCTGCATGTGGTGTTGGCTGCAGCAGCTGCTGCCTGGGCTGCTGCTGCGGTGGCCTTGGCTGCTGCTGCTGCTGCTGCCTGGGCTGCTGCTGCGGTGGCCTTGGCTGCTGCTGCTGCTGCCAGGGGGGCCGGTATCTCCAGCAGGGTACAGGTGGAGTTGGCCACAGGTGCTGTGGGAGCCATGCGCTGGGGGGGAAGCAGCAGCGAGGTGCAGTTGGTCTGCTGGTAGACCTGCTCGAAATCCTCCTGCATGCTGCGCGCCAGGGCGAAGCAGGGCTCAAAGATGTCGGCCTGGTAGCTGCTGGTGTCAACACTGGTGCCAATGGGCTTGATGGGGAGCAGCTCTAGCAGGTGGGGGTTGAAAGCAGCGGGTTTGCGAAGCGACGGCTGCTGGCCCCATGTGTGCAATGCGTTCCAAACTCCTGCTGCTGAGCTTGTAATGTAGCCTGCTGTTGAGGCTGCAAGGCTGCCCAGCTCTGACAGCCAGTCAGGAGGGTAAGCTGCCTGGGAGGCCAGCGTGGAATTGGTAGCTGCTGTCCTGGAAGTTGGCAGGAGCCTTTGCCTGGCTGCTGCAGCCTCCATGGGGCTTCTGGGGGGCTGGTGGGTGGCATGCTGACTCAACCAGGCATGGCGCACTGCAGGGGAGAGGTCGTTGCTGCTGCATGCAGGAGGCTGCACCCAGGTGAACACACCTCCGGCGGGGCAGTGGTAGGTGCTGGTTGTGGTGTAGAACAAGGCGTCGTGCACATACGCACAGATGATGCAGGCTATGACGAAGTAGGCGACCCACACGGAGTCATTCAGCCTGCTGACCCGCTCCTCAAGGTCACCTGTGAAGCACAGCAATTGCAACAGGTCATCAAGACAACTTCCATATGTCACACAAAGCCCTCGTTAACATTAATTTGAGGGCATGCATACCCTCAGCTGGACCATACATGTGCTATCAACCACCCCCCTCTCACCAGCCCAGCCAGACTGTCAGCTGTCCAACTCAGGTCCAACCCGCTGCAGCTGCGCTGAAGCTGCGCAACAGAACTGTACTGATGGTGTGTAGAGTAATAAACTCACCGATGTTGCTTTTCAGCTTCTTATTCTCCTCCTCCATGTTCCCCTTGCGGCTAGCCATGGACCGTCCTGCTCCTTGGGAGGCCATGTTGAACAGTGCACCAAAGATACCAGTTCCTGTTTGTTTTATTGTTTTGATTTCTGCGCTCGCTTGTCCTTCCGTATCTGTGTTTCTGCTGCACTGTACTGTACTGTATGTGAAACAAATCACTGTAAGCTGGAGGTCTCCGGAATGACAGAAGGCTTTCGACTTGAAGTAAAATAGTGTTGAGGGCCATCCAGGTGGCGCCATATTTTGCTGGACCACCGCTGTTGGTTGATGGTTGAGACCCGGGGGTTTGCACATCGACATGTAAGGCACTCTTTCAATTGGCCACAACCCAAAATGCATCAATCAAATGTCATAGATGTCAAATAACACCCGCAGACAGCATGGCCTTTGCTTTAGGTTCAAATTGTATCTAGACACGATCCAAGTCGCACCATGAGGGAACACATGTTTAGTTTCTCAAAGGCTTTTGTCGTGACGTTGCTCGCATCCTTCGTAGCTCTAGTGGTAGGCCGTGCAAGGCCTGGGGATGCCGTAGGCCTGCTGCTCAAGGTCTTCGTTGTGGCAGGCTCCCCGGCGCTCCTCACAGCATGGGTAAGCCTGCGTGCGCTGGAATGGTTTTCTATAGTGCCTGTTTCAACGTTGGCTCTTGTGCAAGCACTCCAAGGGCTCAAATGTAAGAGGTGGGCAAAGAGATCATGACACTGCCAACTTGCTGTGCTTTGGTCTGCAGGCATACAAGAGCAGGGCATGCAGGTGGGTACTAAGCGTGAGACCATCAGCAACAAAGTTACTTGTCAGCCTGGAGGGCATCACGTACTGGCAAGAGGCACCTCGGCCCACCCCTGTGACGCCCTCGCAGCAACAGCTGTGCATCTGCACACACTGCACAACCAGTGACTGTCCGTGCAACAGCAGCGCGGAGGGATGGAGGGCAACAACGGCACCTTCAACACCACTGGTCCTTCAGGCTGTATGGCTGTGAAGTGTTTGGTGGAGGCGTTATCTGACATCGTGCGTGTGTGCCTGCAGGAACACCCTTGGGCAGGCACTGTCATGGGTGACCATGCGTTTGAGGGGTGGGCATGCAGACCCACAAGGGCCTGCTGAGGATGCAGCCGTAGGTGAGTTTGTTCCTGGACTTGTGCCTGTAGGTCATGCTGTCAGCTTCCTACAAGCTCATTTGTGCAGCCACTGAACTTCGCCGCGTGACTTCTGCAAATCATATGGGTTCCCAGCACAACTTCTTTGCCTGTGGAAGGTTGTGCAACTGGTGCGTGTCTCTGCGTGTCTCTGTAATCCCCTTTCTCCAGTTTGTGCTGCAGGCGATGAAGATGATGGTGATGATGAGGATGGGGCAGCTGGAGGCGCCCTCCTGGCAGGTGGTGCGGAAGATGATGCCGCCCCGGGCGGGGCTGTAGTGCTACTTGGTAAGCGGGTTGAAAGGAGGGTGGCTGTGATTCAGTGTATCTGCAGTCCCGCCTACCCACCAAGGTCCCCAACTCACCCTGTCCCTACTGGGTGAGGTGATGATGCGCGCGTGTGGCAGGGGAAGGGAGGGGAGGTGTGAGGGGGGTGGGGTACACCTGTGTACACCTGTGTAGGACCACACTCTGGTGGCTGGCTCTGCTCTCATTAGGTGAGACAGAAGGGAGGAGAGTGAAGTGGAGCTGGCGAAGTTCCCCTGCTGTTGGAGGGTAAACTGGTGCTAATGCCCAACCCCTTCTGTCTCTCTTTCTCCCTCAACGCCCCTCCTCCATCTGGTGTGACTCACCTGCATGCACAAAGTCAGTTTCAACAGTTGTTCTGCCGTCATTGTGATCGAACAGCACCCACTGCCCCCCACCCACCCTCTCCCTCCTGCAGGTCTTGCTGATGATGCCGGTGGTGGTGGCCAAGCTGCAGAGGGGCCCCCAGTGCCCGTAGCGGCCGAGCTTGGTGCAGCTGGAGGGGACGCGGCTGGTCAGCACGAGGCAGGCCATGCAGGTACAAGCTGCTTTCAGGTTTCCTGCTGCAGCCAGTGTCCTACTGAAGAAAGCTATGCTTGCTGTCATGGTTCCTTTCCTACTCCTGCAGTGCTGCTGCCGGCACCAGGACTTGCTGTATGGACCTTGACCTGTCCTGAACGTGTCTTGCACACTCTGTGTCATCACTATCCGTCAACCTCCCTGTGTTGCAGGTGATGATGCTGGTGCGGCTGCAGTGCCAGCAGCTCTGGATGCACCAGCCGCAGGTGCTGTGCAGAACAACGCCGCTGGTGTTGCGCAAGGTGCTGCTGCTGACGGGGCTGCACAGCTGCCTGGTGAGTGTGACTGCTGGGTGGCCTGGAGAATATCTGGCACTAACCTCTCTTTGTGGATGGGGTGAAGGTTGGGTTGGGTGGGGTGGGGGGCTTGCATGTTGTTTTGCAAACGCGAGCATCCGTGTTACCTGGGTGACAGGCCGAGAGCCTCTTCCAGAAGGTATGGCTGTGGTGTGGGTGTTGAGACAGAGGAAGTGATTTGCAGGAGCATGGGTGGAAGAGGGCAGGGTTATACACCAGGAGCCCGTGTGGGTCACAGCACACCGTGCTTTGGTTACAATGCTGGTTCTCTCGCAAATTCCAGCCTGCTTTCTTTGACGGTTCACTGGCTGCAAAGGTGCCTCGACAACTGATCAGCACGATGCTGGCGATGAAAGTGCATGGTTGCTTCTGGGTTTCGTGCTGCAGCCAGGGTGCCACTGTAGTGCGCCATGCTGGCTGCCATGTTTTCTTGTCCCACCATGATGACTCAGGCAGTGCTGTTGCTGGGATATAGGATTTGCTTCATGGATTTTGGCATGTCAAAACGCATCCCGCACACTCTGCCGTCAGCCACCATTGCTTCAGGTTGCGCATGATTTGCGTGTGCAATCACTTCAAAATCAACAGGAGCAGGTGGTTCCAGCCACACAAATCTTTCTTCTTCCTCTGCCCCCCTTCCTGCTGTTCCATCCTTCCAAGGCCTCACCTCACCTCACCCCTGCTGGTCTGAGCAACAGGCTGTGTGTCATCAGTACATTTGTTGCCGTCGCCCTTCCTGTGTTGCAGGTGACGATGATGATGGTGCGGCTGCAGCGCCCCCAGCTGTGGGTGCACCGCCCCCAGGTGCTGTGCAGAATGATGCCGCTGGTGTGGTGCAGGGTGCTGCCGCTGACGGGGCCGCACAGCCGCCTGGTGAGTGTGACTGATGTGTGACCTTGCTGATATACAGCACCAACCCCTCTGCATTGATGGGGTGGTGGTTGGGTGGGGTGGGGGGGGTGGCGGTGCTATGCATTTTTTTCTGACAACACGAGCATCAGTGTTACTGCAAGGCTGAGAGCCTCAATCAAGGTATGACTGCGGTTTGGGTGTTAAGGGTGGAAGTGATCTGCAGGAACAGGGGTGGAAGGCGACTGGGTTGTACACCAGGGAATTTTTTGTGGGTCATAGCATGCCATGCCCTGGTTGCAATTGACGGCTGGCTTGCTGGGTGATCTCGATCGCCGTCACACCTGACCTGAGAAACTGGGGTACTACAGGCCCTTCGGGGCACCCTCATGAGCCCCTGGCTCGCTGGCAAGTGCCGAGGTTGGGACTCTGTCCCCATTTACTGTGCTGTACGGTACTGTACTGTACTGCAATGCTTTTTCTTGCGAAGCACAGCCTGTTTTGTTTGAGATGTCACTGCATATGTGCCTCGACAGCGCGTGTGGCGCAGAAGAAGAAGAGGTTTGCATGTTGTACCACAGCCTTCTAAACGACCAAATTAGGTGCATCTGGGGCACACTCCTCCTCAGAATCTCCCTGATAGCACCCGGGGTCTGCAAACCTGGTGAAATTTATGATTGGGGAGTGGCATGGTGTGGGTGGTTTGGAATCGTGTTGGGGTTAAGGTGCATGGCCAAGAGCTTTCCAGGTGGGTCAGCAGCAGGGTCCCGCACACCCTGCCGTCAGCCACCGCTGCTTCATGTTGCGCAGAAGCGCATGGGAAACAGAAGCCGTTGTTCCAGCCGCACACATATCTCTTCTGTCCCCCCTCCCCTGCTTCTCCATCCTGCCAAGGTTCCCACTTCACCGCTGCTGGTACGGGCGACTCACAGTGTGTCATTACTACATTTTTTACGTCGTCCTCTCTGTGTTGCAGGTGATGATGTTGGAGGAGCTGCAGCGCCCCCAGCTGTGGGTGCACCGCCCCCAGGTGCTGCGCAGAACGACGCCGCTGGTGTGGTGCAGGGTGCTGCTGCTGACGGGGCTGCACAGCTGCCTGGTGAGTGTGGCTGATGGGTGGATGCTGTTTGGCCTGACAGATATCTGGCACCAACCTCTCCTTCACTGATGGGGTGGAGGTTGGGTGGGGGTGGGGGGCTTGCCATTTGTTTTAGGACATGAGCATCAGTGTTAGTGGGGTGAAAGGCTGAGAGCATCTTTTGACAGGTATGACTGTGGTTTGGGTGTTGAGAGGGAGGAAGTGATTTGCAGGAACATGAGTGGAAGAGGGCTGGATTATACACCAGGAACCCGTGTGGGTCACAGCACTGTGCCTTGGTTGCAATGCTGATTCTCCCGCAATTGTTTCAGCCTGCTTTCTTTGACGTTCCACTGGCTGCAAAGGTGCCACGAGGACTGATCAGCACGACGCTGGCAATGAAATTACATAGTTGCTTCTGGGTTTCCTGCTGCAGCCAGGGTACTACTGTAGTGCACCATGCTGGCTGCCATGGTTTCCTGTTCCACCACAATGACTCAGGCAGTGCTGCTGCTGGGATACAGGATTTGCTTCATGGATTTTGGCATGTCAAACGCATCCCACGCACTCTGCCGTCACCAACCATTGCGCACGATTTGCGCGTGCAATCACCTCAAAATCAAATAGGAGCAGGTGGTTCCAGACACACACATCTTTCTTCCTCTTGCCCCCCTCCCTGCTTGTCCATCCTTCCAAGGCCCTCACCTCACCTCACCCCTGCTGGTCTGAGCGACAGGCTGTGTGTCATCAGTACATTTGTTGCCGTCGCCCTTCCTGTGTTGCAGGTGATGATGACGATGGTGCGGCTGCAGCGCCCCCAGCTGTGGGTGCACCGCCCCCAGGTGCTGTGCAGAATGATGCCGCTGGTGTGGTGCAGGGTGCTGCCGCTGACGGGGCCGCACAGCCGCCTGGTGAGTGTGACTGATGTGTGACCTTGCTGATATACAGCACCAACCCCTCTGCATTGATGGGGTGGTGGTTGGGTGGGGTGGGGGGGGGGGGTGGCGGTGGGGGGCTTGCATATTTGTCTGCCAACACTAGCATCAGTGTTACTGGGAGGCTGAGAGGCTCTTTCAATTATGACTGCGGTTTGGGTGTTGAGGGTGGAAATGGTTAGCAGGAACAGGGGTGGAAGGCGGCTGGGTTGTACACCAGGAAATTCTTTTTGTGGGTTATAGCATGCCATGCCCTGGTTGCAATGCTGTTCTCTTGCGAAGGACAACCTGTTTTGTTTTAGACGTCACTGGATATGTGGCTCGACAGCGCGTGTGGCGCAGAAAGGGGAAGGGGTTTGCATGTTGTACCACAGCCTTCCAACCGACCAATCCAGGTGCATCTGGGCACACCCCTCCTCAGGATCTCCCTCATAGCACCCGGGGTCTGCAAACCTGATGACATTTATATTGGGGAATGGCATGGTGTGGGATCGTGTTGGGGGTCAGGATGTAAGGCCAGGGGCTTTGCAGGTGGTATAGCAGCAGGGTCCCTCACACCCTGCCGTCAGCCACCGCTGCCTTATGCTGCGCAGGATGCGCATGGGAATTGCCTCAAAACAGAAGCAGGTGCTCCAGCCGCACACATATCTCTTCTTACCCCCCGCCCCTGCTTCTCCATCCTGCCAACGTTCCCACTTCACTGCTGCTGGTATGGGCGATACAAAGTGTGTCATCACTACAGTCTTTCCGTCGTCCTCTCTATGTTGCAGGTGATGATGATGATGGTGCGGCTGCAGCGCCCCCAGCTGTGGGTGCACCGCCCCCAGGTGCCGTGCAGAACAACAACGCCGCTGGTGTGGTGCAAGGTGCTGCTGCTGACGGGGCCGCACAGCCGCCTGGTGAGTGTGACTGATGTGTGGCCAGCCAACCCCTCCTTACTGATGGGGCGGAGGTTGGGTGCTGGGCGGGGGGGGGGGGGGGGTGGTCTGGGGTCTTTATCCTTCTGATTAGGGGGGCGCAGTGTCGGTGGCTGGGAATGCTCGCGCCGCCGCAGCAGGTGCTGCATAGGCAGGGAGGTAAGCGGCAGGTTGTGAAGTGCCGGTGCGTATGGAATTATCGACCAATCCAGGTGCATGCGTACGTCTTGCTTGTAAACAGCACCCACTTTGCAGGACTCGTGAGCCTATAGCCGGGGCAGGCAGAGGTGAGAAGTTAAACCCCATGAGACCTTGGTCCAGGTTTATGGCACCTTCCAAGGTGATTTGGGTGTCTTTTGTTGATAAACCGCAGCCTGCGGCCCACGGCGATGGAAACTTCTTCGATCGAATGACTTCTCGGCTGATTCGTTTGTGGCAAGCTGATGGGGGGGGGGCACGTGTGCGTGTGTGTGTGTGTGGGGGGGGGGGTGTTCTGTGTCACATAGTGCAAGTGTGGTAGCATTTTGACTTGCCAGACCCGAGCAGAGGGGGGGGGGGCCCTGGACAATGACTGCAAAACAATCGAGCCAGGCTGTTGTAGTATCAGGGGTGTACCACAACCCCAAGGCAGGGAGGAAGGGGGGGTGCACATGCTAATCTGCGCAGGGGGTAGAGAGGTGCGCTTGGTACCTCGATGCGCTTGATAATTTTTCGCAGTGTGGGAGCTGTACACCGGAGAGGACTCCTGCGTCGACAGCCTAGGTTTACAGGGTGTTCTACCCCTGCCCTTACGTCTGTATATCGACCCCTTACTGAGTTGACCAGCACCGCCCGCCAGAGAGAGAACCAAGACAGCATGTCTTGACCAGATTATCATGCAGGCCATCACATAAATTCTTGGTGGTCACCAGAAGGGGGGGGGGGGGTTCGTCGCGATTGGTACGTGTTGATAGCAGGTAGCTTTGGATCACTGCCCCGCTGACTTGCATCATGTGGTGACAGGCTTGCTGGCGGCTGCATTGCAACCTGGTTGGCTGCGACTGGGGCAGTATAGCCGGAGTGTCTGCTGGATCGGCAGTACATCTGGGTGTCTGCTGCTTGCGCAGTACAACCTGACTGTCTGGTGCTGAAGCTGCACAACAACCCCCTCCCATCGTGCCCCCAGCACGCGGCAGTATCTGTCAAACAATGCACACATACACCATATGGCAACTGCTGCTTGCGGCAGCATAGGCACTGGCATCTGCAGGCTGCAATAGCAACATCATAGGATTCGCTGATTTGTTGGCGTTTGCTGCTTTCAAACCTTGAAAAGTGTTCAAAAGAGACTTGATGTGTTGCACTCACCCCTCGCGGCAGGGAGTGGCAACATAGCGTCAGTGCCAGCACGTCAAAAAGGGGGGGGGGGAGTCGGCAAGCTGGACAATCACCCACCTACAGTTTGGCCTGGGGAATCCTGGATGTATCACTAGTGCCGAGGTTGGGACTCTGTGACACAATTACTGTACTGTACTGCACTGTACTGTACCCCTTTTCCAGTGCTGTTCAGCATTCTGGGGGCCCTCCCAGAATGCACTCCACCACTGATCACTGTATGGAGGCCAGGCCACAAGAAAGCTTGCAGCATGGATTGCGAGTGCAAAATCGTCACAACAAAATGGACTGTTACGTATGCTTACAGAAGCAATTTCCCCAGCCAGGTCATTTTTTGTGGGGGAGGGGGGGGGTTGGTACAAGTAGATACTTTTGCCACACAGCGGTACTCTCTACACTTGATTGACCGGGTAATCCAAAGACGTACACTTGAAACGAGGAAACCTGCAAAAGACACGGTAGTACTGTGTGATGGGCAGTGGTGATCTAGACTGCCGCCTGCTGCGGGGTGCCAAATCGATGGCTACCTAAGTACAAAGACTGAAAGTGCTTGGTAGGGGAAATTGAGTACGATCTGTGGTGTTGGAGGTTGACTAATGCAACTTCAGTCAACCCACCTGAATTGCATCAGTCAATGGTTGTCAAAATGTGTTCAGTGCTACAAGCTGGCATGTTGACCATTTCTGTTGGGGTATTGAACGCCTCCCATAGACACCAAGAAACGTGCAAAAGCAGGCTGGAAGGGGGCGGGGGCATGACTGCACCTCTCCACCTCTCCCTACACACAGACGTGTCATTGATTTTGATCATCTGCTGTCCTGAGTCAGTACTGGGATATGACCATCGCACTTTCACGTCATCACTGATTACCTTGAGCTTTGCCTGCCCCCCCCCCCACCCCCATACCGGATAGCTGCAGCCTCCTCCGCCACCCACACATGCACCACCCCACATACTGTGCTGCACTTTGTGCTGCAACAGCAACTGGCACCATGCGCGAGGCCCTTAGCATGTGTGGCACACTGCCTGACAAGTGCCCCCCCTCCCTCCCTCTGCACCTCACCCCCTTCCTTGCAGGCCATGATGCAGCCGCTGCGGCCGCAGCAGGAGCAGCACCGGTGCCAGTACCAGCACCTGTTGCAGTGGCAGGGCCAGTCCCCGTGCCAGTCCCTGTGCCAGCAGCAGCAGCAGTGGCAGTGCCCGCACCTGTGGCAGGGGCAGGGCCAGTCCCCGTGCCAGTCCCTGTGCCAGCAGCAGCAGCAGTGGCAGTGCCAGCACCTGTGGCAGGGGCAGGGCCAGTCCCCGTGCCAGTCCCTGTGCCAGCAGCAGCAGCAGTGGCAGTGCCCGCACCTGTGGCAGGGGCAGGGGAAGTCCCCGTGCCTGTCCCTGTGCCAGCAGCAGCAGCAGTGGCAGTGCCCGCACCTGTGGCAGGGGCAGGGCCAGTCCCCGTGCCAGTCCCTGTGCCACCAGCAGTGGTGGCAGCAGCGGCAGCACGCCTGGCACAGGCGCACAACCATCTACAGGGTGCCCAGCAGTGTGCAGGTGTAGCGATGCAGCTTACGGGCGACGTCGCAGGTCTTGGGGTGGTCAACCTCCAGATCTGGGACATGGCAGCCATGCAGTTGCTCTTCAACTCTGCCCAGTGGCTAGCCCAGCGTGCAAGTCTCCAGCACTCCAGGCAGACTGCAGGCGCTGATGCAGCTTCTGTCCAGGCAGAAGCACTCACTGCGGAGGCCCACGCCAACAGCGTGCGCCAGCTGGCAGTGCAGCAGCAGCAGGCCGGCGGCCCGCCTGTTGTTGCTGCCCAGCTGCAGCAGTGCGTGACACGTGTCGATCAGATTGCACGCTGGGTCAGGGAGCAGGCAGAGGTGGCAACTGTCCTGTCGCAGCTGCTGCACGCTGCTACTGGGCCGCTGCTGCAGTTGGCTCAGAATGCAGGCAACCTACAGCCACTGAGGGTTGAGTTTGAGAATGATATCAACTTTGGGGTGCCAGTAGTGCAGGCAGCAGCTCGGGCAATGAGCCACAGCTTCAACAATGAGCCGGGTGTCAAGGTCAGGATGATGAGGGCCGTCACTGCCCTTGTTGAGCCTGCAGCAGCCACGGCAATCCAGGGCATGCGCCTGCTGACTGGCCCCAGCATGGTGCGCATGGCGGTGCTGCAGTTCACCTCCATAGGCAACCCCATCATCGGCCACCTGTCGCTGGCAGCACTGCAGCAGGAAGAGCAGCCTATGCAGCAGATACTGCCACAGCAGCTGCAGCAGCTGCTGATAGAGCAGCGGCAGCAGCTGATTGACCTTGCTGGCATCCACTACTACCAGCAGCAGCTGCAGCAAATCCCAGGGGGCCAGCAGCAGGGGCTCCCAGTCGGCCAGCTGCAGCCCGTGGCTGCAGTTGGTGGGGTGGCAGTGGCAGCAGGCCCTCAGGGGGGCCCTCAGGCTGGCGGTCAAGTGGCTGGTGTTGCAGGGTAAGTGCCGCTGTGCGTTTTTGTCAGGTGGTTGGACAAGTTTGGGAGAGGGGTGGGGGTCAACACTGACAATGTTATGGGCGGTTGTGCTGATCACTCAAAACCGTCAAGGGTGGATGTGCTGCTGCTTTGCGGGGGGACATGCTTGAGTGACTTGGGCACGCTGACAGACGTTAGCTGTGCTGTACTCAACCACAATTGCATCTGAGTGAGGGTTTGAGGGACTTGAGCCCTTTCAACCCTTGCAACATGTTACCCCGTGTCACAATAGTTGTTGACTTCATGCGTCAGGTGCACTCGACACCGTCATCTAGTTGGGTTGATACTCTCAGGAAGTCCAATCATATTATTGGAGTGGGGACGGCCTTACATGCCTTTTCCTTTGTAATGCATCCGTTGACTGTCATTTGCAGTACAGTGAAGAATGTGGACTGATGTTGTGCCTGAGAGTCATGACCCCTGTTGCTTACTGCTGCTGGTTTGCAGGGCTGGTCCACTGCCGCCGGAATGGCAGGCACTGCTAGATGCCAAGATAGAGGTGGCGAAGATGCCGCTGCAGGGAGCGACAGCTGCGCAAGGGGCCGCTGTTGAAGAGGCAGGAACCGTGGTGGCAGCACTGTGGGCCGCAGGGCCAGACATCCCTGCAGGTGACATGCAGGCGGCTGAGGCTGCATTGGCAGCAGCAAGAGCACTGTGGGCCAACCCGCCGATTCCACCAGGTGAGCAATCATGATTCATTCGCGGAAACTTCAGCACATGGATAGGAAGAAACGGCTGCTTTGAGCTGGGCAGCATCTGATGGGCTTTGTATGGCTGTGTGCATGTGTGTGCTGGCAGGAATTAGGGGTGTTTGGTGCCCGTGTTCCCACGTGCTAGGGGGATGGCCGTGTAGCATCTGCTTGAAAGGGCAGGGGTGGGGGCTTGCTGCTGAGAGTTTCATGATGGCAGAAGCATTACGTTGCCCACAAGACAGCGCTGGTTGGTTGCTGGTGCAGTCCTGCAGGATTAATGCACAACGTACAGGTAATCACGGCATGGTCACCGTGTGGCATGTCTGCTGGCTTGCAGATCGGTACAGTGGTCTGGGCGCTCGCTTGGTGGATGTCCAGATGACGGCAGTGGTGCGGGCCGCCCACCAGCAGCTGCAGGTCGCAGTCGCTGGTCTGCAGCCTGAGGAGGTGGTGTTGTGCTATCGTGCCGCACGCGCAGTGCTGGTGCGAGAACTTGGCGCCATCAATCGCATCAGGAGGCTATATCACCAGGCACAACAGCAGCTGCAGCAGGCGCAGCAGCTGCTGCAGCAGGCACAACAGCAGCATCAGCAGGCACAACAGCAGGTGCAGCAGGCACAGCTGCAGCAGCCACAGCAGCAGCCACAGCCAGCGAATTGAGTGGTGTGAAGCACCATATTGCTGCACCATATTGCTGCACAGCGTCTCCTGGCAGAATGTTGGAATGCGGTTCACATGAGAAAGTGTGTCGCACAAGTGGTGCATGTTGGACTGCTAGCGCACGTCGTTGGGGTCTTACCCTCTTACCCAACTTGTGACACGCTTGCATGTCAGTAGGCGCATTGGCCTGAGGTGTTCGACTGCCGACAGGTGTCACTGTGTGCCTTCTTTTTGAGAGGCGACAAATGCTGACTGCGCTGTGTTGAGGTGGCAATGTGTGCACGTCTGGGTGCGCATGTTCAAGCCAGCCGCCAAGGCTGGTTGACAAACTTCGTGGTTGCTACTGTGTGGGCCGTTGACCACACTTATCTGCAGACATGGCCGCCGTCTTTATTGTTATGTTGACATGTTTATACCCTACGTATACCTACGTATGTTTGGGGACCTGCATCGGTTATTGGACAAAGGTTTCGTAGCTTATGCTTACGGCTCGGCGCCCTGTGCTTCAGCCTAGCACTTTGAGGACGACGTGTATGGTACAGCGACTTTGGGACATGTTGGGACGCAGACCACTTGGGCCACTGCCTTACATACATGTATCCCAGGTTTGTCAGGGTGCTGTGGCAGTGATGTTATGTCTACTGCTTGAGCATGCACACTGGGTTTCTATGGAATACAGCTGCGCACTTGTCCTGAGATGCTGGCTCACTTGACATGTGACATGATCACCACTTGTCAAGAGGTTGGTTTTGCGGCCATGGTCACTATCGGCTGATGTTGTGCATGGTGTAGAGTATTGCGTCAGACTTGTCTGGCCCTTCTGGGCTGAATGGGCATGTCAAGTACACTACTGTGGGTGTGGAACTTGACGTGCAGACCGGACCCGCATCTGCTGTTTAGCAGCCCCATCTGTCATGTTCCTTTCAGATGCAATGACAAGAAGAGGCGCTTCGCCTGACGGGCGGCTGGGCATTTCATGTCCTATGCTTCGTGGGCATTCTGAGAGAGCAGCTTTTCTCACGTCAGATCGGACGTGTTACACACATTTTGGACAGTAATGCACGTAGCCAAGACAGACCGCATGCGCTTTGAGCCACTGTGCTCTGGCATGGGAGTGTGTGCTTTTGTTGGTGGTTTTTTTTATGCATGGTGTCAGGGCGCGCAATTTGGCATGGCACTTGTCATAATGTGAGGGAGCTGGTAGTTGTACGTGTGGGGTGGTTGGGCGGGCTGCAAGCCTGCCTCTGTTTGTGATGCACACAGCAGGTTACCACTGCACAGGTCACTGTGACATCAACCACTGGACTGCTGCTGCATCGATCTGTAGCGGCTGCAGCTGTTCCTTAGCACAGCTTGCAGCTGTGCTCAAACCACCAGCAGACCCGCCCTCAAAGCTCATTTTGAGTTGGCGTCCTTCACTGCGCACCAACCTGGGATTGTGGGTGTCTGTTTCTGTGCGACCGCTGTGTCGACCTCCTTGCAGGGGAACTGGCAGTGTTATCGGCATGCTGTTGTGGGTAGGTCTTGGGTTTGCTGTGAGAATGATGGCCAATGCTGATATACTCATGTGAGCCCCGCATCAACTGTGCTTGTGCCGCCCCTTTGGTCACGCTGTGATGCGCCGACCCTTTGGGGGGGGATATAGGCCTGCGACGTGGCCCAGCAAGCTGATGGACACTCTTTCTTGAGCACAACGCCGGTGGTGTGTCCAGGCATTCACATAATTCATGCCCTCTGGGCGTGGTTTGGCAAACCTTTTTGCCCTCCTTGAGTGTTGGTGTTGTTGGGTGTTGGCGCCTCACTCTCCTCGTAAAGCATGCAAGGCCTGCAGCAATGCAGCGCACATTTTCAAGTTTGCAAGGGTGCCAGATAAGACGGCTTGCCAGGTGCTGTCACGTGGCACCTTAGACAGTCTGATCAGTGGCATTTGGGGCTTGGCAAGGCTGGTCCTGCATCGTGTTTGAAGTTTGCCGTGTTGTGCTGGCCTCCTGCCATACTGTGGGGAATGCTGCAGCCCCAGCCTGTCAGCCCTATCTGTGGGCGTGCACGGCTGTATCAGGCATTTGTTCACACCATGGATGTGGTGCTCAATTGTTCATGTATGTACACCGTGCTGCCCAACAGCAATGGCGGTGGCAACTAGCTGCAGGAAGGCTACTCGCATCTGGGTGGGCTGTCAAGCGTGTGTGGTGTGTGTGATGGCTTGCTTGCGCGAAAAAGGCCTTATGGTTGTGGCTGAATCAGCAGCAGATCGCTCTGTTTCTGCGGGCAAGGAAATGGCAATGATTGCCAAGGGTTGTGCGAGCGTCTGGGTTGCATTGTTTCCCTGTGCTGGCTGCATATTTCGAAGAACGGTTGGCAGTCTAACGTGACCGCTGACAAGGGTGGTTTCTCTTTGGCTGCAACTATTGTCCCCAACCAGACTGATGTGTTGTGTGCATGCTTTGCTGCTGCATGGTGACGACCGTCATTGTGCTGTGCGCCTTCGAGGCTGTCTCCTGCCTGACGACATCCCTGC
The DNA here is from genome assembly GCA_007449985.2 of Desmodesmus armatus. Classification (NCBI taxonomy): domain Eukaryota; kingdom Viridiplantae; phylum Chlorophyta; class Chlorophyceae; order Sphaeropleales; family Scenedesmaceae; genus Desmodesmus; species Desmodesmus armatus. Next base: position 56,020 of record VIIQ02000352.1, read on the forward strand.
CTTGGCATTTTCCTTGTTGCATTACCTTCGACGCGGTCGCTGATATGCTGGCCACGTTTGGGTGGCTTTAGACGAGACATCTACTGCTGTGTGATTGGACCAGGACAGGCCATCCACAGCTGCTACCTGGTAGTGTGGGCATGACTGTGATACAGCGGCAGAGCGGCTGTGTTGCACATACTCGTCGAACGACAAGGCGCATGCATGTTGTCCTGTTGTCCTCGCTCTGAAGTGACACTGCTGAGTGCATTGGACACTTCTTGGTTACTAACCTAGCAGCACACCCCATTTTGTGCACCAGCTGCCAGGTGCAACTGCTGCCATGCTGTTTCTGCTGCTGCTGGCATGACACCGTGGCGTTTGTGTACAGCAGGACAGGACACTGTTGCCTTGGGAGAGTGTGTGGTTGTACTACGGCCAGCCATGTGGGTTTGTGGTGCACAGCTGTTAGGGCGTGTGACATACGTACCTGGCGCAGCATTTTCCATGTTTCATCTTGTGTGTCCAGCAGACTGTTGCAGGCACACGATTTCTGGGACTCTCGAGCAGACGTGTCATGTTGACTAGCGATATGACTCCATCCGGGTGGTAGCAGGGTGGGGCATTACCAAGGTTGCTCACATGTTTGATTGAATGCTCTTCTTGCCTAGGCCTTGGACGATGGGGGTGGTTTGCAATGGCATGTGTGCTGCTGTGTGTGCTGTGTGCCTGTTGGCGGTCATGCGGCTAGCGTCACCCCTGCACCCGTGAGCTTCACTGACGCTGTTGCTGTATGCGCCAATTATCCAGAGCGGCTTCAAGCCTGCCTTGGCGTGCCCTCCACCAGGGATGTGCCATGTCATTGGCTTCAGCACAGCGGCCTTGTGGTCCGTGAGAGCATGTATGGTGGCTATCAAATTTGGCAACATTGCTTGCAACCAGGTTTCGAGTGGCCATGTGTCGGTGTTGCTGGGCACTGCACACCGGTCGGAGTATCCTCTGCATGTGGTAGTGCATAGCTGCATCTGTGTCTGGATTTCAATGGCTCTGGTGTGTATTTGTATCTGTGTGCACACGTGCGGGCACTGCCTAACAGGGGTGCTATCGGCAACCCAGGTGCCAAGTGTCCTGGTGAGCTGTCAGGCCTGCCGAGTGATGTATTGTCGAGCGCTTGCTGACAAGGCCCTGTTGGGTGGGCTGAGTGGGCAGCAGGCAGCTCTGTTTGTGTAGGCACGCAAACATGGTGTCTGGGTTACATCACCGGTGGATGGAAACTTGTGTGCCGCAGAACCTGCGCCAGGTTCTGTGTTGCCGCAGTGCAGGTGCTTGATCCCGTGCATCACAACACTGATCGCTTTGGAAGTCACTGCCCCCGCCCCCCAGTCTCCTTTGAGCTTGTAGTACAACATGGCCTGATCGGCAGGCATTTGACATGAGGCGCAGGCACCCCAAAAGGGCGCCATTTGCGCAGGTTTTTCGCCACCGGCCGGGGTGGTGACATCCTCTGTCAGCCAGCTGTGGGGGCGGGGCCAATGTACTGGCCAAGCTTCTGAGACGTTTGGCTGGGCCCCTTTTCCATCACCTGCATTCTGGTGTGCTAGGCACACGTGATGCTGGCAATTTGGACACTGGTGTGTGTCAGGCACACGTGGTGTTGGCATTTCGGGAAGAGGTGGGTTTCATGTTGGTGTTACCTTGATTGGGCTGGGATGCATTTGCAGTAGTGCGGCCACTGGCTGTTGGGTAGGTGGCTTTGCAGCCAGGGCGGGCCCTTTGGGTGCATCTCCCATGTCTGAACTTGGCAAGGATGCTTGCCAACCATATTGCAATGGCTGTGTGTGGCGCGGCACATAAAAAAACATGCACTGTCTACAGCAGTGTGGTGCCCACATTATTGTCAAGACTGCACTGCCAATCTAATGGTCGCAGCCTGCGTGCTGAGTAGGTGGCGCCCTTGGCTGACTGTCATCGGCAGGTGTGATAGTACCAGGCTGTTTGATGCATCCGGGGTTTGCCTGAAGCTGCTGCCGGCAGTGCAACATGACAGCCCCATGCCTGTTGATGTGCATAGCTTCAGCTTTATCCTGCAAGGGTGTCCATGATACACACTGCGCGTGTGTATCTGTGCTGCTGGTAATGCTGTTGACAGTTTAGGTGATGAGAGGCTCCTCAGGTCTTGGTGGCTGCAGGGTTGCTGTTTTCTGTGTGCAATGGCTTGCTTGCTGGGCTGTGGGGGCTGATGATTCATGTGTTTCTGCAGGCACCATGAATGTCGGCAGGTCACATCGGGTTGCATCGTGGTGGCTGTTTTGCACATCCCATGATCATAGCTGTGCAGGTTGTGCTCCCCAGGGTGACTTATTTGGCAGCAGATTTGTCATCATCTTGTCTCTGTCAGCAGCAGAAACTCTGCCGACACGCTCTTGCTGCTATCTTCCCTGCCAAGCTGTCAACTGTTTCACAAGCGACGGCCGGTCTATGGTATGGCAGACCATAGATTGGGACTGTTGCATGTACACCCCTCATGACTGGGGTTTCAAGCAGACCTGGCTTGTGTGCTTTGCATCTGGGTGGTGACGGCCAACAGGTTGGCAGGCAGGTGATCTCAGGGATTCACACTCACTGTCAGCATCCCAAGTGCGGTGCATACACTGTGTCCAGCTGTGTGGTGTGGGACACACCAGCACCTTGATATTGGTGTGAGGTATGTGTGGGAGATGTGACGATACAGGCAGACGTCACTATTCTGTGTGCATTTTGGCACGCCTTGCTTTGGGCAGTATGGGAATCTTTGCATTACAGTGTGTCCGTGAATGTGTGAATGTATGTTCAGAAGTACTGATGTGCTGTATGCTAGATCAGGTGGGACACCTGTGCGCCTGTGGTGTGATGGGAAGGACGCAGGGTTCCAGTATGTTGTTTGAAGTTCCATGCTGTTCCACAGCAATCCAAGCAGCATCATTACATGGATGAGTGTCCCACACGGCAGTGTCTCGGTCAAGGTTGGGGAGAATGTTGGCCGTGGTTGTAAGTGACAAGCCAGCTTCAATGGTGTGCAGCTCGGCCAGACTTGCTTGCTGATCCTCAGTCATCTGTACCTCAGCACTCTCACAGTTCTGTCGTTCGGGTCTAGATCTGTAAGTGTTGGGAATCATGATGGCTGCTTATGGCGTTCCAAACACTTGGGCATTGTCTTCTTGCTGAATACTTTGTGCAGGCGTTATCGTCAGGAGTCTAGGTTTGTTGTGGTTTGGCACGGCCAAGTTGCCAGCACCAGCCTGGCATCATGCAACAGGGTGCCCCGTTGTGTTCCCACGCAAGCGACCTCCGCGTTGCATAGACGTCTAGCTGTGTAGCCATCCAGCAGAAATTTGACAGGGTGTGTGCGTGTGGATCCATTACTAAGGGGTAGTCAGCTCTGCAACCGTAGCGGTTGCAAACTACCACCATTTCGAAACTTAATGCAATCCCCAGACACTGGTGGCAGGTCGCACTGCTAAATTGCAGCGTTCAATCACAACATCATCAATTTTACGCTTCTATCCAAGATGGATAGGCGACTGCAGCAGGGATGGCTCATCCATGTAATGATTCTGCTTGTTGTTATCAGCTTTGTAGGTGTAGCTGCAAAGCGGGGTCAGAAACCTTATAAGGTGAATTTATTGCTTCAGTGTCCGTTGTACCAGGCAGCCAGTCGCACTAAAAACACAAGTCTGCACCACAGCAGCTGCGCAGCTGCTGTGACATGCTCCACAGCTGGCCCAGGACCGCTCGACAGTGGCTTGGTGTTAGTCAGCATGCCACAGCAAGACACCACGACTGAAGAATTCAGTACTCAGCTGTGTCTGTGCAGGTCCGCGGAGTGCAACGATCAGCCACACAGGTAACCAGCAGCAACAGTTTGAACGGTATGCTTGCAGCAGTCAAACATCTCCAGTGCACAACAGCTTATGGTGCATCACACAGCAGTAGCAGCAGGGTCAGCATGCAACATGCTGCCAATCTGCACAGCAGCCCGCCTATCAGCTGCACCCTCCTCCCACGGCAACACCGTTCGATCAACATACATTGGTGTGTATGTTGTGTACAGGTGCACAACTTGAAGCTCTGGACCAGTCCTGTGGACCAGTCAGTGTGCTGGTGTATGGAGAATGCCTGGCTGCTCCCGCGCCTCGCTGAGCCCGCACACAAACTCTGGGCTGAAGCCATGGTGAGTGCTCAGCCCCTTGCTAATCAAGGTGCTCGTGCTGACAAGGTGCTTGTGCACCTTGAACATCAGCTGTGAGCAGGACTCTCATGGGTGCAGCAATGCAAATTTGATTGTCTGCAGCAGCCATCCACTTGGGATGCTGTTGCTGTCAGTGCACCGGTCTTGGCAGTAGGTCAAAGCGAGGGTTACTTGAGTTTGGCAGAGCCTGCCACTCCAAGGGGGGCCCCACCAGTCTTTGGCATGGGTAGCGCCACGTGTTGTGCCCGCTGCATCAACACCCAGCACACCATAGCCTAACCCAGCCACGTTATTGGCGGGGCCTGACACAGCTTGATTTTGACAGTTCTTTGACCTCGCGTCATTTGTTTGTACCCACTGATGTTATGCCGCCCCCTCCGACTGTGCTGCAGGGTTTCAAGCACAGGAAGGGTGTGGGAAGGTGTGGCGGCTTTCTGGAGCCCTCATCGAGTTCAGCAGCTGGAGCAGCCGGCAACCCCCCTGCTTCCAGCACCACCTCGACAACAGCACCCGCACTGGAACTTACTCAGAGACAAAGGTGCTTGAGCAGCTGGAGCAGCAGTGGAGCGCCAGACGGGACGCTCGGGCGGCTGCCCTTGAGAAAAGGCAGCGCTTCCAGAATGGGGGTCAGGCTCCAGTTAACAACAGCACCACAGGCACAGCTGACAATAAGTCAGCTGCAGGGCAGGGTCCTGCTGCTGCCGGCAGCTCCTGGCAGGGCTTTGTGCTGTGGGTCTACGTGCTGGTGGTGGTTGTAGGGTTCTGTACTCGCCAGCACAGAGGACTGCCAGCTGTTCCTCTTGTTGCAGTCGCTGCAGTCGTGTTCATCATCAGCAGTGGAGCACTGCTGCCTGATGAAGCCGCAATCCAGCAGCTGGCAGGCATTCTCAAGGCGAACGGGACAACAGCAATGCTGGTAAGAACTCAAGGGCCCGAATGCAGCATGATTGGCGCTTGCATAAGGCAGAGGGCTGCTGTCCAGAATATGCTTGCAACACTGGCCTACCACACTGCCTTCTTGCTGCAGCAAGTCGTTTCGTTGCATCACATTCAACAATGTGGCCCATGTTGTCATGCGCATCCTTTGCATACATACATGGATTACTCTTCTGTAGCCATGAGAAGCTCATGATGCTCAGACGGCCATGGATGTAGCATCCAGTTGCGCCGTCAACCTCGTCATCCTCCTCACACTGCCTCCCTTACACACTGTCTGCTTGGCTTTGTGTGTGCTGCAGATTGGCCTCGCCTATGTGCTGGGCAAAATGTTAGTCTGTGTGCTGCTGCCCTTCTTGCTGGCCGCGGCGGCTTTTGTCAGCTTGACCTGGCTGTTGGTTGCTGCTGCCACACTGGCAGTTGCTTCCATTGCAGCCAACTCCCAGTTCAGCCTGGCGGTTTGGTGCCGGAGCTACGCGTTTGGAGAGGGCGACCCCATCCGATGTGAGCATACTTGGGTGATACTGTTGCACTTATACATGCCTCATCACAGCTTTTGAGAAATGCAGTGTAGTCTGAGTACTCATGAGCTCCTGGCATGAAGGAGTGGTGTTGGCATCAGCGTGCTCAGCATGCACAATCTTCAGGAACATCCTCACAATGGCTGGCCAGCACTGATCAAAGTCATGCAGTCAGTCGTTCATGCACTCAGTCTTTCACTGAGTGGCACCGGCCAGCACGCAGCTACCAAAGCCGCTGCAGTGCCTGCCTCGGTCTGACACCAGAATTCCTTGCGCAGCTATCAGGCGTGGTCCAATGTTACTTACTAGTGAGATTTGCTTCACCCAAGATGTGTCCTGCATCCAACGTTTACAGTGGTCCGGCCATGGCTATGTGTGATTTCTGCTGCTGCAGGCGCGATTGTGGGTGGCATTACTTCACTTATGTCCTGCATGGCCGCTGGGCTGCTCAAGTGGTGGCTTCGCCTGCTGACAGCACCCGTCATGTTGGTGTTGGCGTTTGGCCGCGAGGCACTCAGGGCCTGGGGGCTGTGGGCCAAGGCTGACCCCAAGGCACCATCAGCTGCATGGTGGCCCACGTCATCTGAACCTGCTGACCTAGCAATTGCGTGCCATTGGTACACTACCCTGCTTGGCTTGCGCCCTGCCATATGGTAAGTGGCTGCATTGCAGTGTTCCGGGGTACTGCCATACCCATGCATGTCGACATGAATTACTGTCTGGACGTCCAGACAGTAATAAAATGCATTATTTGCGCCCAACGGGATGATTGCCTTACTTTGGCAATGGTTTCAAGCACGTTTGCCGTTGCGCATGTGTCCGTCCCACCACATACTTTGAGCATGTCACTGTCCTTGTTCCCATACCTGTCAATGTACTGTCTACCATGCTACGCAATGGCCCACTGTGTTTCCTGAAGACGGCCAGAAGGCACCTGTGTTGCTCCATACACTCAGACGGCCACTAACACCGTGCTCTGCCTACCGCACTGCTGCCTGTGCAGGGTCGTAGGTGCTTGTGCCAATAACTGCAAGCTGACAGTTCTGGCAGCACTTCTGGTGGTCATCTCAGCCTCACTTGGGGTGCCGATGCAGCAGATGACACTACTCAAAATTTGGTGGCTGATGTTGCTGCTGCAGCAGCCGCTGGCCAAAGCAATGTTGTGGTGTTGGTCAGGCGCCGTCAGGATCTGTGATTTCAAGTCAACTGCAGGAGTGGGATGCTAAAGTGGCGTGACACTCGTGGCATAATGCCGCGGCAAAGGTGCACGCATGCACCGCTGGTGCTTCATGATTGTCAACGGTCAGCAAGGGCCCCTGACTGGTCTGTCTCTTTGCCTTGAACGTGCTCCAGACGTGCCCACGTATGGGCCAGCATAAATGCTGTGTCAGCAGTTACCCCTGCTGAGTCAGCTGGGTTGGTTTAACAGTGTTTGTATATGTGTAGCAGGTGTGCGTGTTTGCAGCAGGCAGGTTTGTATCTGTCGTTTAGCAAGCAATCACCAAACGTGATGCCTTTGCACCTGTGGATTCACCGGCATGGTGTTATCGTTTGAACCAGGCATAAAGCTCCTGCACTGATGCCCCTGCATCCTATCTACCTGCAGCAAACACAAGTGTCGGTCAGTGTGGTTTAGTGACAAGACCGCCTGTGCGTGAGATTGGCGCATGCTGCATTGTGCCCATGCATGGGCTGTGGGACACCGTCGCTTTTGTGGTCGACACAACGCCTCAGGTCTGCCCGTGCAGGCTCCGCTACCAGACTTTGTTTCTTTGGCAGCTGACGGCTGGCGTTGTGATGCTGCCTATTGGGCTGGATGTCAGCACTATTCAGATTTCACACATGCAGATTCCTGTTTCTTTTTTTCAGTTAATGCTTCTGCTGCTCATCTTGCTTGAGCTCAAAGGAGACATGGGAGCAGTGCTTTCCCCAGTAACGTGTTTGCTTTGCTGTCAGTCGTGACTCTGTTGGCACCAAGCCCCGGTGGGCAACAAGCCAGTGGCAGCGCCTTTTGTTTCTGCATTTTCACACCATATGCTGATTACCCCTGGTTGTATTCTGGCAAGTGATGGTGTTGTTTCAGTCCCCCCCCCCCCTGAGCCCCTGGCTCCCTTGCAGCAGCTCCCTTGCCTTCCCGTAGCCAACCTTGTAACTGTAATTGATTACTTTCCTGCTAGATTGACCAGCCGGCAGTGTGTTACTGACACACGCTGTAACTTTTGAAAGTGGGGCAGTTGCTGGCAGGGCAGTTTGCGTTGCCATGACCCGCGCGATGACCAAAGCCAGCCGTCAAAGACAAGGCTCGCAACAACTCCCCATGGGGGACACACACCCCTGCACATTGTTCATTCCTTTATACTGGCAAACATGAGGCACCTGCAGCAGCACAAGAAAGGGTGACACTGCAGCAGTACAAGAAACCCAGCTGATGACTTAGCCGGCCACAGCGCTAGGCGTGCTGTATTGTGCTGTGCTGTGGCAGGACGACATGCCTGCCCTCATCGGTTGCACAGGCGCCGACCGCGTACCAGGACACACGTTTTTGCTTCAAAATCTGCTGCTACAGAGAAGCAACTCGCAAATCCCAACTGTGGGCGCCTTACGTGACGTATCAGTAATCGGCCCATTACGTCACACCAGGCTCTCCTTCATATCTGATCTATCATCAACCATGGTTCCATAACTTCAAGATGGGGCAAAGGTTGTCAACATTCGCCGCTGCAAATCGCGACGCAGCTCTTCGCAACGCAGCTGATGTTGGGGACACAGACACAGTAGAACTGCTTCTGTCAGCAGGGGCAGCACCGGATGCAGCTGGTGCCAGGGGTTATACAGCTCTGCACTGTGCAGCACAGCACGGTCACAGCAAGGCTGTGGAACTGCTGCTGGCACATGGGGTCTCAGTGGGCGCAACCACCTCAACTGTCAGAACAGCCATGCACTTTGCAGCAGAAGACGGTCATGCAACAGCAGTGAACCTTCTGTTGGCAGCAAAAGCAGACGTAAATGGAGACCCTGCAAGCAACCCGTCCCCTGTGCAGCTTGCAGCAGCTGCTGGCAGGACAGAGGCTGTGCTTGCCCTGCTTGCTGCTCCACAGCTGTCGACTGCTGCCATGGCAGAGGCAGCCAGAGCAGCTGCAGCAGCAGGGCATGCAGAGCTGTCTATAGTGGTGTTGGAGGCTCTGATGCAGCGAGACATGCAGGCAGCAGCAGCAGCACTTGATCAGACGCTGGCAGCAGAAGTGCTGAGGCAGTGGGAGGCTGCTGAAGAGGCAGTACGGGAGCAGGAGGCGCAGTGGCCAGCACACCAGGACCTCATAGTCCAGATTGCTTTACAACACCAGCAGCTGCAGCAAAGCTGTCAGACATCAGCGCCTCTGCAGTCAATGCCGGTGCGCAGGCTGCTGAGCAGGTGGTGGGTGGGACAGTAGGGAGTGCAGCTGTGCTGAAAGCAGCATCCAGTGCTCCTACTGCAGCTGTGGCTGGTGCAGCTGCAGAGGTTCTGCAGGTAGGTATGCTACAGTGGCCGTTTTTTGGGAGCCAGCAGACGGGGAAGAAGATGGCCAGCCTCTTGTTGATTGGCTTCAGCACGCTAGTCAACCGGCTATTGTGATGGTGCAGCCCGTCATGGTCTGGTCAACCACTAGCAGTGCGGCTTGCACTCCATATTTGTCACAAGCCGTAGTACGGCTGCCTACCGCATGCACCTCATGCGACTGTACCGGTGGCTCTTCAATGCAGCCGCAGCAAAGACCACTGGTGCAATGATTGCCACAAGCCACCTGGCACCCTCAGTGAAAGAATTCACTGCCAAGCATACTTTGCTGCTGCTGTGCCATGTTTGCTTGCTGCAGGCACGCACAGTCCCTACCCAAGCCAGCCTTGGCAGCAGCACCCGCAGCAGTTTTGTCACATGGCTGGGCATAGTCCGTGATATGCTACCCACAGTCAAGACCATCACCAACCTCTTCAAAGAGGCTTGCAGCTTTCCCAGCCGCTGCAGTGTGTTCACGTGGTTGCTCTTGATGGAGTTGGTTTTTTTTGGGGCTGCCTTGTACGTTTTCTTTGCTGAGGTCTGCTTACTCAGCATGGGGCGCTATACGCAGGCCTTTGGTGGCATCCTGTGGCCATTCCTGCTGATGCTTGTATTGCCGCCGCTTCTGCTACCGCTTGCGCTAACGTCACACTCAGTGCCAGAACCCATACAGCCTTACCCTCCTGACGAGCCTGCACTATCCTAGCTGCTGGTGTCTGTCTCAGTGTATGCTTGTATGTCACATACAAGTTATGTTTTTGTGCTTTACCACTGGCAGTACTTCAGGTTGGCAGTTATGGTTGACAGTGATGGTTGAGCGGCTCGTCATTTGTGAGTGTGTGCTATTTTGTCTTGCAACCAAAAGACAGCTTTTTCACAGTCTACTTACAATCTACAGTGTTTATTCGTATATATCGCACGACGTTACTCAAGCACCGTCACTGGCCCCTCCAGCAAACCACTGTGTGTGGGTCCAAGGTTGCCTGTGGGGTGAGCAGGCAAGCAGGTTTTCGGTCCTGGTCTTTGAGGCCGGTAGGCGGATGTAATAGATACTTGATTATGCATAAGTGATAATGTTGAACGTCATTCGCAACTATGCAATCTGATGTTTGGACCGTCAACTGCAACCGTAACCACGCAGATGAGTCATCCAAGATGAGCACGTGCGAACATCCATCCTGCAGGAAAACCTAGAACGTGATCGCGGAAAGCTATGTCGAGTCACGCGCTACACCGCCCATCACCGGAGCACCTGTTGGAGGAACAGCAGCAGCAGATGGGTCTGTCATGGCTATGCATCTGAAAGTATCTTCTCAAGGCAGAACTAGAGCTTAGCATGGGTTCTAGGAAGGAGCTGCATGTCTTGGTGAGTGATACAGTCTCATCCATATCCCCTGTCACATTGGCACTAGCAGCAGACTGCATGAGCTCTGTCTAGGCAAGTGTGCAAAGTGACCCTTATGAATGCAAGCAGAGGGCCCTTATTAACTCAGCAGAGGGTTCCTCAATCACCACTCACTGGCAAAATGCATCATTGTATTCCGATCTGCTGTCAAACACACATCGCATGAAGTGATTCCCTCACTACCTCACCACCCCACCCCCCCTCCCTGTTGAGCCTTAGTGACCAAAGGAACCACAACTACATTGAACCCAGGGTCTGCACCATCTTCTTACTTATACACCTTACCTATATCACACCTCTGCTTTTCACACCTCTCCTTTTCATACCTACCTGCACAGCTGCGTGGTGTGGAGCAGCTGAGAGTCCCTGGGCGCAGCAGTGAGGAGAAGTTTGATGTGTATGCCACCATACCTGTGGCCTGCAGCAGCACAGGAGCAGACTCATTGAACACACGTCAGCACCAGACTGGAACGAGGTGAGGGGGGGGGGGGGGAACAGCAGCAGCAGCAACTAGAGGGAGTGTGAGCACCCGGGGGG
>VIIQ02000353.1:0-72500 GCA_007449985.2 Desmodesmus armatus
TGTATGCGGGGGGGGGGGGGGGGGGGGTCAACGAGCGGGGTGTGTGTGTGTGTGTGTCAACGAGCGGGGGGGGGGGGGGGGTGTCAACGAGCGGGGGGGGGGGGGGGGTGTCAACGAGCCGGGGGGGGGGGGGGGGGGGTGTGTCAACGAGCGGGGGAGGGGGGGGGTTGTCAACGAGCCGGGGGGGGGGGGGGTGTCAACGAGCGGGGGGGGGGGGGGGGGGGGTGTCAACGAGCGGGGGGGGGGGGGGGGGGGGGGGTGTCAACGAGCGGGGGGGGGGGGGGGGGTCAACGAGGGGGGGGGGGGGTGTCAACGAGGGGGGGGGGGGTGTCAACGAGGGGGGGGGGGTGTCAACGAGCCGGGGGGGGGGGGGGGGGGGTGTCAACGAGCCGGGGGGGGGGGGGGGGGGTGTCAACGAGCGGGGGGGGGGGGGGGTGTCAACGAGCGGGGGGGGGGGGGGGGGGTGTCAACGAGGGGGGGGGGGGGGTGGTCAACGAGGGGGGGGGGGGGGTGTCAACGAGGGGGGGGGGGGTGTCAACGAGCCATCACACAGTGTATGTGAGAGGCAGGGTGAGGCTTCATTTGACTTTGCACCTTGGCAGCCTCAAGCAGGTCCTTCATCCAACTCTTGAGCACGTAGCCAGCAGGCAGCGCATGCCTGTGGGGCAAGATTAAGGAATAGCATGGGGGGGGGGGGGTGACGTTTGTGAGACAGAAAGGTACAATGGCAGCAGTGGCAGCCACAGCCTCCAGCAACTCCTTCATCTGACTCTTGGGCACGTAGCCAGACGGCAGCACATGCCTGTACAAGTGGAGATGAAGGGAGGGAGCAAGTGCGACACAGCTAGCACTGGCCGCCATCGAAGGGCAGGGGGGTGGGGCTGGGGTGGGGGGTTGTGGTGTTTGAGGGGTGAGGGTGGGGGGGGGGGGGGACTGGACGTTCAATCCCAACCACTTGTACTCGCGCTAGCTGCCATTGGGGCACTTCCGGAACCAGCCATACTGCCTGCCCTGCACCGCATTGAAGAAGAACTTGCAAGTGCCCTATGGATGACACAAGTAGCCCCTACCCCTTCAAAAGGGACGGGGTGGGGTGTGTGGGGGCTGGGCGGGGGTGGGGTTTTGAGGGGGTGGCGAGGGGGGGGGGCACTGCACGTTCCATTTCAACTCACTTGTACTTGCAGTCGTTGCCGTTGGGCACTTCCAGAACCAGCCATACTGTCTCAACCCACCTGCAACCCAATTTCGAGGTTGTTGTATGTGCCCTGTGCATGACACAACTAGCCATGACCCCCCTCCAACGATGAGGGGTGGGACTTGTGGGGTGGTGGTGTTTGAAGGGGTTGGGGTGGGGGGGGGGGGGGGGCTGCATGTTCGATCCCAACTCACTTGTACTGGCACTCGCTGCCATTGGGGCAATTAAACCAACTGTACTGCTTGCTCTCCACCGCATTCTTGCAGTTGCCCTGCGCATGCCACAACTACCCTGACCCACAATCAAAGGGATGGGGGTTTGGTGGCTGTGGTGGGGGTGGTCGTGTTTGAGGGGATGCATCGCCATATGGCAGGGGGGGGGGGGTCGCTCAAGAACAACTCACTTGTACTTGCACTCGCTGCCGTTGGGGCACTTCCAGAACCAGCCATACTGCCGTCCCTCCCCCGCATTGAGGAAGAACTTGCAGATGATGTTGGTGCTGTTGGTGGGCTTCTCAGCAGCGTGCTTCTCCTTCACCACACGCTCCAACGTTTCCTGGTCCAATCTCCATGCCCTGGGTGGGGTGATGCCGGAGGGGGGGGGGTGGGGGGGGGTGGGGGGGGGGGGGTGACGGAGGGGGGGGGGGGTCAGCCACTAGGATTGCGGTGTGGTGTGCTTTGTGGTGTTGGTGGTGTTGGTGGGCTTCTCGGCAGCGTCCTTCTCCTTTCTCCTTCACCACGCGCTCCTCTCTTAATGATGACAGGATTTTGAATGTGCCTCCCCCATCCCAAAACTAATGCGCCCTTCGAATACCCCCCCCCCCCCACACACACAACAGTTCTACCAAGTCAAGCTCCTATGCCCTTCTTCCCAGACCCTGACAACGATCAACCCTTATCCCGGCAGCGTTCACTCGCCTTCAAGTCACATCGAGCCACACTAGGAAGAAGCCTTCATGATGCCTTCATGCCACCTATGTGGGATTTCTACGCCCTTTACTGACTACCGCATGCTGCCATCTCCAACCTCTTATTGTGCCTGCAAGGTAATTCTGGCGGGGTAAAGGGGACGGGATACAGCGCTGCTTTGGCCATGCATTAGCGAGGATGTGGCCCTCTAGCAGGCTCGTGTTCGTCCATTACAGTCGTCAGTCCCGCGTCAGCAATGTCTACTCTCCCCGCCCTACGGATAGCCCCTATGACTGCGAGGACGCAGCACCCCCAACCAGGTGAACACTTTCCTTGTCACCTCGCATTCACGCTTTTCTGCAGTTGATGATGTCTACAGTCTCCACCTGCCACCGGCGCACTCTTCGGTACTGAGGGATTACGTCAGGTTGCTTGCTATCTTGTAGGACAGCCTTAGTGAGCTTGCATGTATCCAAGTACTCACTCTGTCGACACACAACACAACACAAACAGACACCCCTCACCTCCTCTCCCTCCTTCTCCAGGTCCCTCTGGTCTGTGAAGAGGTCAATCTTAGTGACTTGCGCTCCACGTTGAGGTCGTGGCTGTACTTGCACTTGAGCCCTTGGTGCATGACCGTGGCGGAAGAACTCACACACAACACTTTGGGGTCAACACCTGCAGGGGGGGGGGGAGCGAGAGTTGTGGGGCAAGGTGTGTGGGGTGAGGGACAAAGTGCAGGGGCCAGTGGGGGGGGGGGGGTGCACAGCTATGTGCCTTCACAGCCAAACCACCGCCCTACTGTTTTCGGCAGAATACCTGACTCCAACTGCTGCCATCGACACCATACTGCCCAAAAGCAGCAGCGGCGGCGCCAAAGCCACCAATGTTGCTGGGTGCTGCGCTGCGTGCTGCTGCTGCTGCTGTGAACCATCCTACCGAGACACCCTCGTCAAGGAGCCGCAAAAAGGGGGATCTTGAAAGGTCTGTTGATACGCAGCTGCTGCTGTTGGTGCTGCTACCTAGCTGCTGTTGCCGCCGCTGCCATTGCTAGTCCTGCCCAGAAACCTCAACTTCCCGACTGGCTTCCCTCCCCACCTGCTTACCCCCCCGCCAACTTCCCCCTGCAACCCCCCCCAACCACCCCCTCCCTGCCTCTCTTCTGCGCCCCCCCCCCCCGCCAGCCCTACCATCCCCCCCCCCCCCCCCCCCCCCGCCAGCACACACACTCCTACCGACCTGGTGGCACCTTGGGCTGCTTGATGTTCATGGCGAACAGTGCCTCCAACTCCTTTTTGCGAGCCTCCTCAGCAGCCTTCTTCTCCTACAGGGGCAGACAAGCGGGAGGAGGAGGAGGAGGAGGGAGAGGCAGAGGAGGAGAGGCAGACGGGGGGGGGAGGCAATTTGTTGTTGCCAGTATGTTGATATCTGTAGCATACAAAGTGTGTACAGGTGGATACATAGGTGATATTTGAGTGCTTCTTGCGTGCGCCCAGCAGCCTCCAAATCCCTGGGGGTTGCAGGGGTGGTGGACAGCAACAGTGTTTCACTCTGCCGCTCGTGTACCGGGGGGGGGGGGGGGGGGGGGGGGGGAGCTGCAAGTGTAAGTGCCCCAGCAGAACAGATGCACCTTGTGTGTGTCAACATCGCTGCTGTGTCACCCTCCATGTAAAATGCCTCCAGCGCTGCCCTTCTGCATCCAAGCTGGTGAAAACAGATCTGGCACTCTGCCGCAGCCACCATCATATGTGTTTGTGACTGGTCTGTGCTGCTATTGCTGCGGCTGCCAGCTTCCCGGATTTCCTTGCTAGCTGCCAGGCTGCCACTGCGCACTGCTGCAACTGCTTCTGCCTTTTGGCCAAAGGCGCATGGTACGATGTGATACGGCTAGCGTCGGCTGAATGCTGCAGCTGCTGCTGACCAGGCCATGTGATGACACGTACCTTGCCACCAGAAACTGCCATCTATCAGCATTACATAAACCATTCTGAAACGCCAACGCACCTTTTTGGCCTTCTCTGCTGCCTCCTGTGCACGCTTCTCTTGGTTGGGATGCCGACTGCATTGGAGCTGACTGCTGCGACAAACCTGCAGTGCAGAATGAGGAACACAGGAGTGGTGTTGGCATTCCGTGATAGCTGGAACAGTGATGACTGTGAATCCAACTTGACTTTGACCGCATGGGGTGTTGGGTGCTGGTCAAGGGAATGGCGGGCCGCCCATGCAGCTGCAACTGCTGCCCCAGCAACTGAAACACCCGCCAGCTGCTGTGCCACTTCTGGACTTTGACCACTTTATTCTTGTTCTTCAAGCCAAATGTCTTGTCCTCAGCAGCTGCGCAGGCAGCAGAGCGGGTAAGGCTGCTGCAACAAAGCAGCAGCAGGAGGAGTCACTGTGATCAGCTGAAGACGTGCCTTCTGCTTCTGCTGGCCTTGGCCGCCTGCGCCTCCTTCTTGGCTTATCGGCCGCTTTGGGCGCCATTGTGTGCCCGCTTTGCTGCTGTTTTGTGAGACCGGTGGAAGATGCAGGAGGACAGAAGCAGCCACGTCAAATGCGCTTGTTCCAGACACGATCAGCACTGTAGACAAGCTGCAGAACAGCGTATACCCAATGCTAAGCTCGCTGGCTCTGTGACCTGTAGCCTGCCGAGGTTCTGGCCTTTGACCTGACTGTAGGACTTCTGCTGTGCTGCACCAAGCAAGAGAAGAGATCTGCAATCCAACCTGTCCTGCTGTTGGCGCTGTCATATTCTCCAAGACTGACGTCACTCAATCAAACAGCACACGCCAGCACTGTATCAACCTGCCACCTGTGCTTGACCCACCACCCGCCCACCCCCACAATGGCCAAGCGGCCAGCAACCGCGCGAGATATCACCTCAAGAGATAGCAGTAGCCACAGGAGGCTCCACACACTCGCAGAAGTGGGTGAGGGAGGTTTTGGCAAGGTGTACAGGGCCATGCTGAGACAACAGCCTGTAGCAATTAAGGTGCGCTGCTGCATCCTGCAGTCCCATGCCAGCACAGGGCATAGCTTGGCTTTACGAAGCTCTCCCCATTGTCAGATATAAGATACTCGGCAATGCAGTTTTGCAGTTGTCAGAGGGGGCATGTGTACAGATGCTTGGAATGCAGTTGCAGTTGCAGGTTGCATGCACAGCAGCTGCGCTGTCCCAGAGGGGTCCTGCCTTGATTCATGGCAGCCTCCAGACGGTCATATCGTCTGACTGTCAGATAGACCAATATTTGTCACTGCTGTA
Source organism: Desmodesmus armatus (assembly GCA_007449985.2). Taxonomy (NCBI): domain Eukaryota; kingdom Viridiplantae; phylum Chlorophyta; class Chlorophyceae; order Sphaeropleales; family Scenedesmaceae; genus Desmodesmus; species Desmodesmus armatus. The sequence continues at coordinate 5,363 of VIIQ02000353.1, forward strand.
CAGCGTTGCGTGCACATGCATGGCTGAACAGCAGCTGCACTCACCTCCTTCCCTGCCGTGTATAGATGAGACTGCACCTTAGACCATAGCAGCTGTTGGATGCGCGAGGGGGTCAAATAACCACAGTGTCGAACGCAGGTACAGCACAGTCGCAGCAGCTGCAGTTGATAGGCACATACAGCACACCTGCAGTGCATACGCAGTTACTGCAGCCTGCAGCAGCTGGACAACTGGATATCCCCAGCACATCCCCTAGGCCAGCCTGGCCCGGCTGCTTGTATGCCCTGCAGTCATGGCAGCTGACGGCCTGCAGGGAGCCTCAAAAGTTGGGAATCGTGATCTCAACCATCAATACAAACTGTGAATCAAGCCGAAAACACAATCCATTGTTGTTGGGCACCTTGCTGCCTGGTGTTCTGCAGGTCATGGCAGCTGACGGCTGCAGGGCGCCTCAAGTCTGAACATCCAAAAACCTCGACCCTATGCTCACAACCTACTACCCCTGAAGCCCTAACCATGCTCCCCACTGTCTTGTCTGCAGGTCATGGCAGCTGACGGCCTGCAGGGTGCCTCGGAGTTCGAAACCGAGCGGCTGCTGTTGTCCAAGCTGCACCACGCACAACCTGGTGCGGCTGCTGGGGGTGGCACCAGCAGAGACCCACCCCTGCGCTGCCTGGGTATGAAACTCATGACAGGAGGCAACGTGGAGGAGCAGCTGGGCAGCATATCAGGTGGGTGGCATCACCACACTGTTACTCCAGGATTACTGTACTTCCTACATGCTTCTAGACGAGCCTGAACTCCTGTAGGGAGTCTACAGGGAGCCTCCCGAGCTCATGTGTTACAACTATGTCATCAATATGTCATCATCTTGTGGCAGCACTGGAGTTAATCCAGGTGAAATGTCCTGGTGAAAGTAATATCTGATTGTAACATACCTCCCCCCCCCCCCCCCAAAAACCAAGCAGCAAGAAGTTACTCGACCCACATGCAGCTTGTGAGCAGCTGCAGCAACAAAGGAAGAGTGTGGAGAGTCGCACTAGGGGGTGATGCTGCGAGCGTACTACGACCACCTCAGCAGTCAGGTAATGTAAAGGAGCAGCTGTGCTGCGTGTTTGACCTGTAGCTGTATTACATATCCTGCTGACATGTCATGTGTGTATGGCGTGGCTGTGGAGTACCTACAGGCAGGGCGCTGTGTGTTTGCCGTGGTGGCTACGGCTGCGTGAATGATAATTGGAAATCACAGGCCTTGCTCTTATGTCATGTGCGCATATGGCTGGCTGCAATGCAGTTGCAGGCTGGGGGTGCGTGCTGCCCTGGTGGCTGCAGCTGTGTGAACGAAACTGGCAACTACAGGCCTTGCTCTCATGTCCTGTGGGCTTGGCTGGCTGCACATGCAGTTGCAGGCTGGGCGGTGCGTGCTGCCCTGGTGGTGCGGCTGCATGAACCATAACCGGCATTACAGAAGCTTCTCTCATGTCTTGTGCGCGTATGGCTTGCTGCAGATGCACTTGCAGGCTGGGGCGCTGTGTGCTGCCCTGGTGGCTGCGTCTGTGTGTCACGGACGTCATTCACACACCCTGATGTTGTGTCGTGTGGTGTCCATGGCATGCCGTGCCCCTGCAGGCTGGGCGGTGTGTGTTGCCCTGGTGGCTGCGGCTGGTGTTGCGGCCCAGATATCTGCCGCCATGCTTACCTGCACACCCTGCCGGCCTCCGCTGGCGGGCCCTGATCCACAGAGACATCAAGCCGGCAAACATGTTCCTGGATGGCCGGCTAAATGCAAAGGTGGGCGTAAATTAAGTATGATGTTGCCATGCTGTTTACATGCGCTGTTGGTAAGGCCCTAGCCAAATACTGTCACTGACACTGTGGTACTGAACCTCAACGTGCCGCCGAGCATGCCCTGTGCGGTTGCACACCTACTTTTTTTTGTCTCTACTGTAATTGCAGCGTCAAGTAACAGTGACAGTGTGCATGCTGTTTGTACATGCGTCAAGGGAGCCGCTGCAGTTGGCAGACCATACTTCCGACCCCAGATTGCCTGCTGTGCTGCTGTGTCTGTGCAAAATGTGCTGGTGTTCTGCAGCTTGGCGACTTTGGCCTGGCCATCCCCGCCAGCAACAGCAGCAGCAGCCAGCAGCCCCGCACACAAGCCGGCGAGGTGGACATGGTCGGCACCTACCCCTACCTACCCCCCGAGTACAAATCCAGCGGCACTATCAGTGTCAAAGGCGATGTGTACGCCCTCGGGGTGTCACTCCTGCAGCTAGCTACTGGGCGTTGGAGCGGTTACATGACCTCGTGCCTGCTGTTAAACAGGGGCTGTCTCAGGGGCAGGGGTTGGACACGTTGCTCGATCGGAAGGCAGGACAGTGGGATGAAGCAGCAGGGCAGCGGCTACTGAGGCTGGGGCTGTGGGCGGTTACGGAACTGCGGATTCGCGGCCCAGTAGTGGGGTGTTAGCGCAGGAGCTGGCGAAACTGTGGGTGGCGCGGATCAAGCGTTGAAGTTGCAGGCGCTTGGGGGAGCGGCGGCAGCAGTGGGCAGGGGTGGGCGCCGGGGGCGGGGTTGGCGGTGGTGGGGATGGGGGCGGGGGTGCCAGGTGGGGTAGGGGTGGCAGCAGCGGTGGCGTTGGGGTGGCAGCAGTGGCGGCAGTGGGGGCGGCAGTGGGGGCGTGTTGCTGGGAGCTTTTGGAAGTTCCTGACTTCTACTGGGCCTCATTTGGGCAGGTCGTAGCAGCAGAGGTGTGAAGTGTGACTGCTTTTCATCAAGGAAGGCAGTGATGTCATCATGATGTTCACTGTTCACCATCTTGTGCAATCTTGTTTTTGTGTAGGATATTGCTCTGTGCCATACGCCAGAGTGTAATTTGTGTTGTATGTCCTGCACATCACCGCCCCTCCCAGCACCTTACTAGGCTAAGCTAGGCCACACATAGGCAGGGTGTGAGCAGTAGCTGGTGTTACGCCTATTACCAGCATGCCATGCCATACAAGGATTACAACAATGATTGTTGTCAGCAAGCGTCATGACTGTCTGGGCATCACTAGTGTTGTGTACGTTATTTGTTGCAGGTCCTGTGTTCCAGGACCCCTCGGAATCCCATGCGAATTCCCAGGCGCCAGCCTGGCCAGTCGTTGATTGCATTGGCATGGCATTGGCACTGCAAACATATGTGCCAGAAATTATCTGCAGTCTGTCCCATCCATTGCAATTCCAATGGACAGGCCTGCAATTCTGCAGGAGTCAGCCTGTGGAGCATACATGTCATGACTGTGATCACAGCTGTCAGGCTTCTGACTGGGGCAGTTTGTAGCCGCAGCATCCCAATGATTCTTGAGGTTCTTGTTTCTGTCTGTATCATTTGTGACAGCGTTATCAGCTCCAGCGGCCCAAGAGTCGAGCCAGCCAACGTCACCACCCTTCCCACCACGTTCGTTCCTATCCTTGGACGGTTCCGGCGATCCAGACGTTTCGGCCGCCCCACAGTGACACGAAGTTCCAGAAGCAAACATGAAGGCCGTTCACTGTGTGTCTCCCCTCGCCCGTGACAACCTCTTACAACAGTAGTGCTGCAGCTGCTGTTGTGAGATATGCAGCAGGTGCTGGCATCGTCAACAGCGGAAGCGTCCGCACTGTGAAAGCATAGCAAGGAGGATCGATGGGACAGCACGATGGAGCCAAGCCAGCAGCTGCTGCAGAAGTGGAGGGGCCGCAGGGCCACAAGCTGCATGCACGCATGCCCATCAGCCAAATCCTGGCTTTGACGTGAGTAGGTGTCGAAATCCTGCATGGTGTGAAAAAACCAGACAAGGTTGGAACGTAGACGCACTCCAGCAGCTTCTGCATCTCTAACCACCCATTCGCAGCGGGGTGCCTCCCCCCTCACTCCCCCCCCCCCCCCTCTCCCCCCATACACACACACCCCACCACCAGCGAGGTGTTGATAGCACCGAAATTTTCTGCACAGGTGCACTCAAGTGCACCACACCACACCTGCCCACGGACTAAGCAACCCCTGCTCCACTAGGCATCACTGAACTGCCCCCCCCCCCCACACACATACACACACACCTCCCCCTCTCTCCCCCTCTTTGCCCCGCAGCACCACCAACCTTGCCCAGGGGGTCATGCTCACCAGCGTGATGCCCTCTGCTTGCACCCCCTACACTGCCTCCAGCCCCTCCCCTCCTCCCTCCCCTCAATCAGCACCGCCAAATCTTCCAGGCATTCATGCTGACCATGTCCCCCCCCCCCCCCCCCCCCCCCGCAGCACCACCAACCTTGCCCAGGGAGTCATGCTGACCATGCCCACTCCCCCGGCCCCTTCCACCCCCCCCCCCCCCCACAGCACCACCAACCTTGCCCAGGGAGTCATGCTCACCATGCCTCTGCTTGCGCTCCCCCCTACACTGCCTCCAGCCCCTTCCCCCTCCTCCCTCCCCTCAATCACTTTCAGCACCAACAAAGTTTCCAGGCAGTCATGCTGACAATGCCCACTGCTCCCCCCCCCCCTTCAACACCCCCCCCCCCCCCCCCCCCCCCCCCCCCCCGCGCAGCACCACCAACCTTGCCCAGGGAGTCATGCTGACCATGCCCTTCACAGTGGCCGTCTACATGGTCAGGCATTCCTGGCAGCAGCAGCAGCAGCAGTAGCAGCAGATGCCAGCTTCAGGACAGCACACCATATTGCGAACACTACCGGTGCTGCTGCTGGTCTCCACGCTGGCCTAGGTGCAGCTGGAGGTCATGTCCTGTCCGGCCCTGGTGCTGCTGCTGGTGCCGTTGTTGGTGGTGTCAGTGATGAGGCGCAGATTGGGCGGCTGACGGGGCTGCTGGCTGCAGCGTATTCGTTCGCACAGTTTACCACATCCTACGCCTGGGCCTGTTCAGCAGCAGATATGGACGAAAGGTGGGTGGGGTGGGTGGGTGGGTGTTTCATGTGTGTGCTGGGGGGGGGGGGCTTAGACTGGTGGAGGCGTACTGTGTGTGCTGCGGGTGGTGGAGTTGGTGGTGGGGAAAGTGATGGGGAACAGACCAGGCGGCTGACGGGGCTGCTTGTTGCAGCATATTCGCACAGTCCCCCCCCCCCCCAGCGCGCGCCCTGCACACACCCGGACCCCCCCCCCCCCCTCCGCCCCTCTCCATCCCTCTGTTTCCAGCCCGCGATGGTCCTGATTTCAGCAGCTAGCAAAATCGCGCTGTTGTGATTTGGCCTGTCAGATTTGCTGGTGCTGTGTCTGCAGCCCTTCCCCCCTTTTCCCCTGTGTTTTCTCAGTAGTTGCCCCTCCCCTGGACACATCTTGTGCCATACTCTCCCCCTGACCCTCTTGCCTGTTGTTCTTTTCTGCCTGCAGCCTGTGATGGTCCTGGGTTCAGCAGCCAGCAGTGTTACGCTGCTGTGGTTTGGACTGTCTGGCAGCTTTGCTGGTGCTGTGTCGGCGCGTGTGGCTGCTGGTCTGCTCAACGGCATCATTGTGGCATGGAAGTGCTGCATTGGGGAGAGCTGCACACCACTGGAACAGGGCAGGGTGAGTGGGGCCCCCACGGTGGGTGGGTTTTTTTGGGGGGGGGGGGGTCAACGCGCTAGTCTGTGATAGGCAGCTGCAATGTGCATGATTGTGCTGTATTTGGAAGATCAGCACACTACTAGAGCAGGGCAGGGTGATTGGGATGATGGGGGGGGAGGGTGAAGCAGCTTGTCTGAGACAGTCAGCTGCATCGTGGCCTGGAAGTGCTGCATTGGGGAGAGCTGCACACCACTGGAACAGGGCAGGGTAAGTGAGGAGGGGGTGTGGTTGGGTGTGTGTTTGGGGTGTGTATGTGTGTCTGTGTGTGTGTGTGGGGGGGGGGGGTGTTGAAGGAGCTTGCCCAAGAAGATAGGCAGCTGCATCATGCATGGAAGTGCTGCATTGGGGAGAGCTGCACACCCTTGGAACAGGGCAGGGTGAGCAGGGGGGCAACTTTGGCAAACACAAATGGGGGTGTTTTTTTTGGGGTTTGGGGGTGGGGGAGGGGGGGGGGGGTGGGGAGGGGGGGGGGGGTGAGTGAAGGAGGGAAGCCGGTTAGTGAAGGGGTTGGTCTGAGGTTGTCAGCTGCATAATGGCCTGGAAATGCTGCATTGGGGAGAGCTGCACACCACTGGAGCAGGGCATGGTGAGTGGGAGGGGGTCCTTTATGGGGGGTGGGGTCGGGGTGAGGGTGCAGGGTAGGGGGGGGGGGGGCTGTGTCACCCTGCCCACCCACCCACCTCTTGAAGTGCATCGTAGAGCACCTGGTGCATGCCGGAAGTCGTGTGCAGGGTTGCAATCGCCGCTTACATAGCTACCACTGCTGTTGCTGTTTCCCTCGCCCCCCACCCCCACCCCCACCTCAGATCCTGAGCTACATGTCGCTGTCATGGGGCATTGGCTGCATCCTGGGCCCCAGCATAGGAGGCCTGGCCTCATCACCCTGCAGCAGCTGGGGGGCAGGCATGCCTGGATGTGGACCAGGGGGACTGCTGGCTACAAGGTGGGTTTGATGAGTGTCTGCTAAGACCGCTATCATAGAATGATCAAATTGAAGTAGCAACTGGCAAGTCAGGATGATCTCGCAGGCAGCCCAGATGGCATCGTGTGTTTGCTTGTGAAGAGGAAGGGGGGAGGGGGTTTTGCGCCGGGGGGGGGGGGGACCCGCCCGGCCTGGCTGCGGCTGCAGCAGGGGGGGGGGGGACCCGCCCGGCCTGGCTGCGGCTGCAGCAGGGGGGGGGGGGTAAACAGGGCAGGGGAGGGGGAAGGGGAGGAATGGCAGCAGGGACAGAGGAGAAGCAGAGAAGGGAAGGGAGAGAAAGCTGGGTCCACACCAGGGGTCAATGTTTACAAATCAACGCGACAGCAATGAACCAATCCCTGCATCAACTGGTTCAAACTGGTTTTGAACTGATTTGACACCCTCCCCCCCCATTGGCTGCCGGTTGCATGTCACACAGTTACGCCAAATGCACAACCAAGGTCATGACACACACTCTACTCTGGTGCACTGTGCTGTGCTGTCTTTGCCCCAGGCCCTACTTCCTGCCGTGTGCCATCAGCTCTGCTGTCAATGCAGCAGCACTGCTGCTCAACCTCTTCGTACTGCGGGAGACACTGCCGCAGCTGCTGGCAGCAGCAGCACCAGCACCAGCAGCAGCTGCAGCAGGCAAACAACACACAGGCGCCAACCATCCACATCAGCAGCAGAGCGGCAGCAGCAGAAGTAGGGTCGATCATGGTGACAACATCGGTCTCATCAGACAAGGGGTGCGTGGACGGAGCGCTGCTGCAACAGCAGCAGTACAGTCAGCAGGGCGTGAAGCAGGGGCATGGGTGCAGCAGCTGATGGGGCGTGGCGGGTCAGCTCCCTACCAACGTATCAGCAGCCGACTAGACCCCACCAATGCTCACGCCAATGCCAATGCCATCAGCAGCATTGGCGGCAGCAGCAGTGTGTGTGGGCCGCAATGCACTGGCTGCAGTGTGTGTTGGCAGCTGTGGAGGGCTGAGTCAGGGCTGTTGGTACAGCAGCAGCAGCAGCAGCAGCAGCAGCAGCAGCAGCAGCGGTTGGTGCAGCCGCTGGAGCCTGAGGGTTCAGCCATCAGCTTAGAGCTGGCGGCTGTGAAGCTGTATCACGAAGACGGCAGCAATGGCAGCAATGGCAGCAATGGCAGCAGTGGCAGCAATGACAACAGTGGCAGCAATGGCAGCAGTGGCAGCAATGCAGGGGTTCCTTTGCGCAGCTGTGACTCTGCTGCAGACCTGCGGTGGAGCAAAGCAGCAGCTCACACCCCCACAGCAGCAGCAGCAGCAGCAGCGGCGGCGGCGGCGGCGGCAGCAGCAGCAGCAGCAGCAGTAGGACCGCGGGGAAGGGTGGCTCCACAGCTGCGGCCACATGACTCTGCTAGTGAGTATGTGTTGCAGCAGTACAAGCCTGCATGTGGCAGCGAGCTGCTGCAGGAGCCAAGTCACACCCAGCTGCAGCAGCAGCAGCAGCAGCAGCAGCAGCAGCATTTAGTACAGGGCCAGAAGCCAGATTTGCTCTCACAGCAGCAGCAGCAGTACGGTGACACTTCAGCGGCGGACCAAGGCAGCGACTGTACCATAGTTGTAGCATCAGACCAGCAGCAGTACAGCAACCATCCAAATCGGTCGATTTTGCAGCAGGGTGAGGATTGCACAGGAAGCAGCGACCCTTTGCTAGGCAGCAGCAAGGCAACCCCCCACACAGCGCCAGGCAGCAGTCAACTCAGCAGCAGCAGCAGCAGCAGCAGCAGCAGCAGCAGCAGCAGCAGCTTGGAGCCGTGGTACCGTCAGCGCCAGGTGGTGCTGGTGCTGCTGGCGTACGGCACGGTGTGCCTGCTGTTCTGTGCTATTGATGAGCTCACACCCATTTTCGCCTCAGCACCACTGAAACAAGGTAAAAGGGGCCGTATGCGAGTGGATATCATGACAAAGTGCATCATGGTAGTCACCAGGATAGTGGAACTGATGCCTGACTGATGCAATGTGCAGTCCAGCACAGAACGGCTGCAGCTGTCCCAAGCAGGGTGCCAAACATTCTCTGCTACAATGTCTATGTTTCTGCTGCTGCTGCTGCTGCTGCTGCTGCTGCTGCTGCTGCTGCTGCTGCTGCTGCTGCTGCCAGGTGGTTTGAAGCTCAGTGAGGTCCAGCTGGCTGGCCCACTATCATTCAGTGGCGGCTGCCTCATCCTAGTCTCACTCTTTGCCTTCCCTGCTGCACAAAGAGCCTGGGGCACTCTGGCAGTAACACGGCGGGGCCTGCTGCTGGCTGTGCTGGTGGCCCTAGCTATACCCTGCACTAGGTTTGCAGCGACAGCACCCTCATACACCAGCAGCAGTGGCAGCAATGGCAGCAGTGGCAGCAGTGACGGAGTGGGTGACATTGGCTGGGCTGCGTGGCTGCTGCTGTACTGTGCCATGATGCTCAAGTCCTTTGCAGGCTGCTTTGCATTCACTGGGACCATGATTGTGGTGAACACCTCGGTTCACCCACAGCAGCTGGGGGCAGTGAATGGGGTCGGGCAGTCTCTGGCGAGCTTGGCGAGGGGGGTGGGGCCTGCAATGGGGGGTCTGCTGTGGGGGATTACGGTGCACTTGCAGGGGCATGTTGCTGGGGCGCAGCTGCTGCCGTTTGCGTGTGTTGCTGGTACGGCGGTGGTGGCGCTGGTGATTTATGCGTTTGTGCGGCCTAGTGAAGCGGAGGGGGTGGATTTGCCGGGTACTGGCACCACCTGTTGTCAGGAATAGGGGGAGGGGGATCTCTGCATATCTCTTGCATATCTCTTGTTAGGGGTGCTGTGTACAGCATGCGCCTGTGAGGAATGGCTTCTGCGCTACTTGCTGGTAGCGTGCACGCCTTTCCCCAAAGGATGTGTGTCCATCGAGGTTGCATGTCTGTGTACCGTAGTAGGCGTGTGCCTGAAGGTTTTGAGGCTGTAGAGGGGAACTTGCTGGGGCAGTGGCATCAACTGTTGCCGCAAGTGGGTGGGGCTGAGTGTGTATGTTGGCAAAGAGGTGTGTGTACTGTATGCCGTATGGTGTGGGTCTGGAAGTCATGGCTGGTGAGGGAGTGTGCATGGAGCCAGTCAGCCTGTGCAAGGCGGTCTGTGCACAAGGGTGCTTGTGTGACACGAAGCCTCGCGTCCGCTGGTTGTGGTGTTTTACAATTAGATATTGTGATGCTGCTGAATAGAAGGAGCTGTCACGGCGTCCATTTGGTTCAGTTTTGGCCAAGGACTCATGCTTGGCCCATGAACATGAATGCCCTGTCAATTCCGAGGGGTTCATGCTGCTTTGCCACTCCCGCTCTCAAAAGCCCAGCAACGACAGCATATCACAAAACCTTCAAGAAGGTTGTTTTGGTGCCGTGTCAATCAGCTCATCAGCAGAGCTGTCCACACGCAAGGCAGATTACCCTGACTCAGGGCAGGCCTGAGGGTCCCTGAGGAAACACACAAAGGTGGTGGTGGTGGTGATCTGAGCAGTACACAAGCTGCCAGGTGGTGCTGGGTTTGGAAAGTCTATCAACCCACGTATGAAGGTCGATCATGCACCCTGGTGCCCTTTGTGGCTGCCTTTGGACACGACAGCTTTCAAATGATCTGTCAGCTGAACCCCCTGTTGATGCCACCAACACAGGTGACCAGTGCACCAGATATGCAGCTCATAGCTTATCAAATATTTACTGTTCTTGCCCCTGTTTCCCACAATGATCTTTCAACGACCCTTCACAACGAAACGATGACTGCTGACAACGTCTCACGCTCTGCGTTGCTCCCTGAGCGCCTGAAACGCAAGAATGTGCGCAGGAATGAACAGAATGAGAACATCGATCTGTCACAGCATAAGGCTCAGCCCTGGAGGCCAGGCGGAGTGCCAGCAGCAGCAGTTTCTGGTGTGTTGCAGCAGAGGTATGTGCAGGTGCCTCTGCAGCCTTTACACCCGATATGTTTCAGATGTGGTCATGAAAAAGAACACCCTTGTTTCATCTGCCTCTGCAGACGCTCCATACAGGAGCTTGCACCCCTGACGAGCAGCTTCAGTGTGCGGGACTCCCTGCAGTCTCTGCGCAGCAGCAGAGTCTTCAAACATGCAGCAGACGACCACAGCAGCAAACCTGCAGCACCAAAACCACAGCATGGCACAGCCCTTGACCAACCAAGCAGCAGCATGGGCCCCAAGCCCAGAGACAGGCCTGTCCTGCAGCCCATCAGCACAACGTCAGTGCTGTCAAGCATCAGCAGGGCCAGCAGCTGCGGCAGCAACGCAGCATCCAGGGCACCAGTGTCCTGCAGGACATCTTACAGCAGCTTGGATAGTGCCGTCAACCAGTGCGTGTCTCCCACAGAGGACGGCCAGCACAGCATTGCAGGCAGGGGTGACACTACCCACGCTGCGCAGTCCCAGCACACACCGCCGCCAGCACTCCTGCAGCAGCAGGAGGGTGCAGAGCCTGCAGCACCACAGCAATTTGACAGGGCATGCACGCTGGCAGAGTCCTGCTGCGAGCTGCTGCAGCTGCTGCAGATGGATGTGTCACCCACATGCAGCGCAGCAGAGTCTGACAGGGTCGCACAGCTGCCAGCAGCGCCAACAGTAGCACCAGCACGGCATGCAGCAGGAAGGGTGCCACCTGCAGCAGGCAGAGCAGCGGCAAGCAGTGGCAGGGCACGTGTGGGTACCGGCACAGGCCCGACAGCCCCACCCAATAAGAAACCTGCTCCCAACGCGCCAGCAGAAACTGCAGCAGCCAGCAAACCAGCAGCAGCAAGGGCCCGGCCACGTGTAGCTGCACCAACAGCACCACCTCTCAAAGCCAAGCAGCTGCAGCAGCGGCCTGCGCTAATGCAGCAGCAGCAGCAGCCTACAGTGGGCTGCGTGCCACAGCGATACGTACACCAGGCACCGCCACTAGGGCTGACCCGCAGGCAGCCAGAGCACACAGCACGGCAGCAGCAGCAGCAGCCTGCTGCAGTGCTGCGCAGCCAGAAGGTGCAGCAGCGTCCCGCAGCAGCAGCACCCTCCAAGGTGCAGCCGCACCAGGGCATGCAGTACAAGGAGTCCCAGCAGGTGCAGCAAGCAATCTCCTTGAGGCACCTGGCACCTGTGCAGCAGCAGCAGCAGCAGCTGCAGGACCATCATTCTGCAGCAGGCGCTCAGGTTGGAGAGGCGCCCGCGCAGTACAGCACCCAGCAGCAGCTGCAGCAGCCTCTGCCGCAGGTGGATGCTGTGCTGCTTCCACAGCTGTCAACAGCACTGCCGCCACAGCAGCAGCAGCAGGCACAGCACAGCATGACTGAGCAGGTGAAGCAGCATGCAGAGGCCACAAACTGCTTGCAGCACCAGGAGGAGCTTCCCGCTGCAGCAGCAGCAGCAGCTCAGGCGAGCCTCCCTGGGCCTCTCCAGCAGCTGCGAAAGGCTCAGCAAGCAGCTGACCTGCAAGCAGACCTGCAGGATGAGCCAGAGCCCTGCAGCAGACCCCAGCACAGCAGGCCTGTGCTGCAAGCAAACCCCCCAGCACAGCAACCAAACCAGAGACACGCTGGCGAGGCTGCCCCTGCAGCAGGACAGCAGGAGGTGTGCCTGCAGGAAGTGCAGCTGCAGGACACTGCTGTGCTGAGGCAGGATGCCCAGCGGATTCCTGCCGCAGCTGCAGCAGCAGCTGGTGATCCTGCTGTCCTGGGGCCTGCTTTGCTGCAAGACAAGCTGCGCGCCATGCAGCAGCAGCTGCTGGAGATGCAGCAGCGCATCCAGCAACAGCAGGTGCAGCTGCAACAGCAGGCGCAGGCGCAGCAGGTGCAGCCATCTGCTGCAGCGCCACAGGCAGATCCCCTGCAGCAGCAACAGCAGCAGCAGTCTGAGCAGGTGCCTGGTGCAGCTGCAGGCCAACCAAGCGGGGAGAGGCACACAGGTTTCCTGCAGGGTCTAGACCCACAGCAGCAGCAGGGACAGCAGGAACAGCAGCTGCAGCAGCTGCGGCATGAAAGCATACCCACTCAGCGTGAGGGCTCTGCTGCCATGGTGGCAAGTGGTGCAGAGGTGGCCGAGCAGCAAATAGCCCTGCCTGGCCCAGTGCAGCAGCAGTCACAGGAGCAGCAGCAGCAGGCTTTCTGCCCTTTGGTGCTGCAGGAGAATGAGGTGTGCACTCGGCAGCAGGTGTGCAAGCCACAGGAGGTTGCCTCAACAGCACTATCAGCAGGGTCCCAGCAGCAGCAACAGCAGCAGGCAGCACCCACCCGGATTTTTGGTGCAGCAATCCAGCCGCAGCAGCCACTGCAGCAGCAGCCCACTCCCACCCAGCTCTTCGGTGCAACACTGCAGCCGCAGCAGCCACTGCAGCAGCCTTCGCATCAGCCGCCCACACAGCTATTTGGCGCAGCGTTGCAGCCCCAGCAGCTGCAGCCGCCGCAGCAGTACAACAGCTACCGCAAGCTGCTAGAGGGCACTGCAGCTCTCGTAGCCAACAGCCACGCAGTCAACCTGCACCTGCAGGCACGGGGCTTTGGCGGTGCCTCTTCCCCCCTGAGGTCCAGCTACAGCCCAAACAGGGTTCAGCAGGGCTTCGGCCGCACCCCACGGGTCGGCCTGTGTGCCGGCAGTAGCCCTGCTGTGCTGAAGCAGCTGCAGCCCAGTAGGCTGTCGGTGTCTCAGTCTTGGGCTGGGGTGTCACCAGGGCCCACCCCTCGGCAGAGCTGCACAGCAGCAGGTGCAGCAGTGGGTGCAGCAGCAGGGAGCGCAGGACCCCTGCAGCAGAGTTGGCAGTCTGACCAAGCAGCGGTGACAGCAGCAGCAGCAGGAGGTGTGGGTGCCAGGGCGAGGCTGTTTGGGCCTGCGCTGGGGGCTGTGGCAGAGGCCCTGCGCGGCAGCCAGTCACCAGCACAGCCAGCAGCAGCAGCAAGCCCAGCAGAGGGTCACAGCGAAGCAGGGGCAGGGACCCCCAGCATGCAGTGGGGTCCGGGCCCTGACTGTATGCTGCAGGGGGGTCAGGTCCCGCCCCTTGCTGCTTCCAACCCCGCTCCTTTCAGCAGCATTGCTCCCAGCGGCCCACATGCTCCGTTCCCAGCACATTCTGCTGGTGTGGGTATCCAGCAGCAGCAGCAGCAGCAGTGGTGGAGCTTGCCTGGCTCCCCTGCTGGGTCGCCCAGTGGGCGACAGCTCCTGTGCAGCAGCAGGGTGGCACAGGTTCTGTACGGCAGTAGCCCCAACGTCAGCAAAAGCATGCCTGCTGGCCAGCTGCAGCAGCAGGGGGGTGAGAGTGCTGATGGTGTTGGTGCTTGCAGCAGCAGCGATAACAGCCGCTGTGGCAGTGCCAACCCAGCCACGGACCAGGTGCCAGCAGAAACAGCAGCAGCAAGAGCCAGGAGGTATGCAGACGTAGCGGACAGCACAGCCAGCGGGCAGCTCCTGTGTGACAGTGACACTGAAAGTGAGGGTGAGTGTGAGGACAGTCAGGGCGGGAAGGAAGGGGTGCAGCAGGGTGGTGTGCAGGGCAAGGCTCAGGGGCAGCTGGGAGAGGGTGCAAGGTGCAGGCAGCAGCAGCAGCAGCAGCAGGCGACTCCGCCACCCGGCAGCTATGAGCAGCAGCAGGAGGCAGGGGAGTGCTGGACGGTGCACACCAACTGGGCTGCAGCTGACCTGGACCCTGAAACAGCTGCAGTGGCAGCTGCAGCCGCTGCGGCTGCTGGGCTGTCAGCACAGCTGGGGCGGGGCCAGCCTGTCAGGCTGCAGGAGCACAACAGCCCTTTCCTGCCAGCTGGAACATCAGGGGGGCAGCATGGGCTGGACGTTGCTGCCTGCTCGAGCACGCCCCTGTGGGTGTCTACAGCAGCAGCACGGCAGCAGTCACAGGACCAGCAGGAGCAGCAGCAGCAGCAGCAGCAGGTCCCTCCTGTGTGCAGCCCAATGTGCCTGATGGTGCCCAAGAAGCTGTGGGGCAGCCCTGAGGGTCACTGAGAGTGTTGGCAGCTGTCAGTTTGTGTCGCGCCAAGGTGCTGGCCCTGTCTGTTGCCACAGCTGGGTATGTGTCGACTTGATCCGACAGCTGTGGTGCTTGTTTTTGGCAGCTGAGTAGCTGTGCAGATGTGTGGTGTGACACTGTGTGAGAGCAACCAAAGCAAGCGCACTGTGGCACTTGCAGATGTGAGAGTGTCTTGCTGTGAGTGTATCATGCCCAACTCTCTGGTCTGATCCTTTTGGTAGTGGTTCCCTCTGGTTTGTTCTCCCACCTCCATGATATAAGTGAATAGCTGGCATGAGCTCTTGAGCTCCATACCTACAGGTGTCTGCTCATGCGATATCGTCAATTGCAATTGCAGACCACACAACAGTCCTCAATTCTCACATGCCTCTATCCAGTCACTGAAAACCATCTGCACCTGGCAACACCTGTGGCGGCGCAGATTGGTTTAGGTGCCCTACCATCATCCTTCTAAATGGTGGCTGCCCGATGGCTATCTGAAGCTATTGGATGGTCGTCGGTGGTTGCAGCGCAAGGCGCAGTCGAGCGCGACCTGGCGTTCAACAAGCCGTGCGCACATCCGCCTTGTGCCTGCCCACGATTAGACGACTCGTGGTGCATCCGACGCTATGTTCATGTTCTCATAACCACAACTGCGTTGGATCGGAGCGTCAGTTGGTGGTTCCAACCGTCATTACGTCACACTTTGGTCGAGGGTGCTCCTCGCGCCTGCTTTTACCGTGTTCCTACACACCAATACAAGAAAAAGCAACAGTGACGATGGCTTCCTTTGGCTGTTACAGCGCAGCTCTCCACATTGCAGCTGCAGAGGGGGATCACACAACAGCAGAACAGCAGCTGCTTGCAGGCTGTGCTGTTGATGCTGCAGATCGGCACGGCCACACAGCCCTCCACAAGGCCGCACAGCATGGTCACGCCAACACAGTGCAGCTGTTGCTGAAAGCCGGTGCCTCAGTCAATGCTACTGTTGGAGCGGGCTGGACAGCATTGCACGTGGCTTCAAGGGCAGGCCACACGACAGTAGTGCAGCTCCTGCTGGATGCACATGCAGCAGTAGATGCAGCGGCTCAAAATGGATACACACCTTTGCACATTGCGGCCAAACACGGTCACAGCGCAGCCGTACAGCTTTTGCTGAATGCGCAAGCAGCGGTAGATGCTATCACTGCAGACGACTGGACCGCTCTGAGAATTGCAGCGCGTTACAGCCATACCCCAGTAGCGCAGCTCCTGCTCGCTGCACATGCCGCAGTCAATGCTGCTGCTGCAACTGGCTCAGCCAGTGGACAGCTTTGCACTCGGCCTCTAACAAGGGTCACACAGTCTGCGTGCAGCTTTTGTTGGGCGCACAGGCAGCAGTAGATACCACAGATGCAGCGGGCTGGACAGCATTGCACAGGGCAGCCAGCAAGGGTCACACAGCCTGCGTGCAGCTCCTGTTGGATGCACATGCTGCAGTTGACGCTGCAGAAGCATCGGGCTGGACAGCACTGCATCTGGCCTCCGAAGGCGGTCACACAGCCTGTGTGCAGCTATTGTTGCGCGCGCAGCCAGCAGTGGATGCTGCAACCAAAAGTCGCGCAACAGCATTGCCAATGCTGTGCGGCACAAGGCTGCGCAGTCAGGCCATGTCTCTGTAGTGTAGCTGTTGCTGAGTGCTGGGGCAGCAGTAGATGCTGCTGATGTAGACGGCCACACAGCCCTGCACATTGCAGGAAGGAATGGGGACAGCGCATTGGTGCAGCTGCTGCTCAGTGCCAATGCAGACGTGGATGCTGCTGTCGCTTCAGGCAGCTGGACAGCACTGCAGAAGGCAGCCAAGAAGGGCCACACTGCAGTAGTTCAGCTCCTGTTGGGAGCTGGGGCAGCAGTTGATGCTGCTGATGCAGCTGGCTGGACAGCTCTGCTGTTTGCGGCACATTACGGCCATGTCCCAGTGGTACAACTCCTACTGGGTGCACAAGCAGCAGTGGACGCTGCTGAAGGCAAGGGTTGGACAGCCCTGCACAAAGCAGCCAACAAGGGGCACACCTCAATAGTGCAGCTCCTACTGGGCGCACGGGCAGCAGTATATGCTGTTGATCTCAAGGGCTGGAGAGCCCTGCACAGGGCAGCCAGCAACGGCCACATCGCAGTGGTGCAGCTCCTGTTGGGTGCGCAGGAAGCAGTGGCGGTAGAGGCTCTGGCAGGTGCAGCTGTGGCAGCTGCTGCAGCAGGCCATGCACAGCTGGCTGTCTTGGTGCTGAAGGCTCTCATGGCACGAGACAGCATTGCAGCAGCAGCACTGCTGACAGACCCGTCACAACCAGCAGCAGCACTGGCAGCAGCAGCGTTTGCGGATCCTTCAGTGGCTGCTGATGTGCTGGGGCTGTGGCAGGCTGCAGAGGAGGAAGCAGGGCACGGTGGCCTGAAGTGCTGGAGCTGATAGTGGGTGTTGCATCAACACACCAGCAGGTGCAGGCGGCTGCAGCAGACATTGCCACTGCTGCAGTCACTGCTGCAGTGCAAGCTGCGAGACCAGTGCTGGGCGAGGGTGAGGCAGCGGGCGAGGCAGCTGTAGCGGCTGCAGCTACTGCCAGCGCCGTTGCTGCCATTGCGGGTGTGGCACCCCTTACTCAGGCTGCAGCGGAAGCGGCCGCGGCGGCAGCAGTGGCGACGGCAGCATCAGCAGCGCCACCTAGGCGGCAGAAGAGGGCAGCAGAGAGGGATGCGGAGGATGTTTGCAACACAGCGCCAGAAGGGTTGCCCAACAAGCGCTCGAAAGTGTTGACATGTGACTTGTGATGGGTCTGGCTGAAGCAGCTCGTGTGCTGTGCTAGCTGGCCTGCATGGCTGGCCTTGGGTACGCCATTGTGGGTGTTTGCTAGCTATGGACCGGCAAAGCTTACCAGCAGTAGAGCCTGTACGGGGCACAGCTGTTGTGTATGGTGCACAAATTCAATCCTGGCACAGCGTGTGGCAGCTACATTATGGATAGGCCATGGGTGGCCTGCATGGTGCAGCAAATGGTGTTGAACCCGAGCATGCCTGTTT
The DNA here is from genome assembly GCA_007449985.2 of Desmodesmus armatus. Taxonomy (NCBI): domain Eukaryota; kingdom Viridiplantae; phylum Chlorophyta; class Chlorophyceae; order Sphaeropleales; family Scenedesmaceae; genus Desmodesmus; species Desmodesmus armatus. The sequence goes on from VIIQ02000353.1 coordinate 22,916, forward strand.
ATCCGGGCTGGTGTGACGGTCATTGTGGGGCCTCATTGCTACTCCGTCACATGACCCTGGCCCCGCATGGCTATATCACATTACCTTGTTGAACATAGTTCCCTTTGAAATAGTGTTACTACCACGCGTCACGCCTTGCTGCAAGGTCACCACCGGGTGTGATCAGAACTTGTTGGCGTGGCTGCGCTGAGCCACACCTCACTTGTACATCGTCGCGTTGCATGTGTGGCCTCAGCAGCCCGGTGTTTGAATGTTCAGCCTAAACTCAGCGCTGAGCGGTGTGCATGCGCATGCAGACGTTTCACCAGCAGACCTGCCTGAGCTGAGACGGCAGGTTTCATTGTGTGTGGTGATGTATGGCCCCATGTAGTGACCATTCAGTGAATTGTAGTACTCACTAGTGAGCTTGTGCCACAGTGCTGGCTTGGAGCGGCCACCGTTACGTGCATCAGCACACGCAGAAATGGTTGATTCAACCATTGTTGGCAACAAAATGGACCTTTCTGCACAGTGCTTAAGCAGCAGCCTGTTGTTACACCACTTTGTCCTGCGATATCCAGGCATGTGTAAGACCAATCCCAGTACTCAGGCATCATGTTGAGTCCAGTGCACGCCTGGCTCGCACTGGGCGCCTTCAACATGGCGACACTGCAAAGTATGCTGAGCGCTTTCTGTTGTCACAAAAGGCTCAGTCAGCCTGTTGTCCCAGACATACCCAAACTTTGGCATTTTGCCGCCAAAGCTGCACCTGCATATGTCCGCATGGCAGCTTGAAAACCATAGCCGACGCAAGGCTTGGCACAAGTACAAAATACCACACCTTGCCTCCCTTGTAGAGCACATTGCAACGGCACCAAGGTCATCAGTCGCAAGCAAGAAAGTTGACACAATAGAAAGATGAAACGGTAGGGAAGAAAAAGACATACGTGCTGCATACGGTACAATGTACGGTACAATGGCCGGCCACTTCAGCAGCAGCTGAGCAAGTTGATTTCTTAATGAGGAGTCCAACAGGTCCTCGGGCTAAGCTGAGGCACACTCAGTGAGTTGCGGCAACTCAGCAAACCTGTTCAAGCATGCCCAACACCTCAACTTTGTCAAAGTGAAAAATGCACAGTGCTGCTTAGCAGCTACAGCACACCAGCCTGATCAGGCTGCTTCTGTTGTGCCTTGCAGCCACGCATTGGTCCATCTAAGTTAGATCATCGGATGATTGACATCATCCGTAAAACAAACACCACAGTGAAAGGGGGGGGGGAGCATCTCCATGCTACACAACTACACAAGTCCCGGTTCTGTTCAGTGGGACATCCAAGAACGTAGTTGATCACATGAACACAGCGGCTCACGGGGTTTCTGTGCACATGCACATGGGCCAAGGCCTGCACAAGTGCACATCGCAACAGCTTGCCACCAGTATGCATCTTGGTCACTGACCAAACGTGAAGGTTGGCAGTTGCAGTATTCCACTAGGTCGTGTGGCACACACCACAAAAACAAACATCATAGCAAAGCTGGCAGACGTGCAACACACAGTTCTTTCAAAGAACGCATGCCGCCCATCACCAGTACAATGCGTGGGACAACATTTCAAATGGGGTTTAGGGATCAGGGACCTCATACCAAGTTGGTGTGCCAGGGTCGGCAGCCACCCTAGCGGCCGACGGTGTTGATCGCCCAACCAGCGCGGTTCTGGCCATTGTAGATCACCATGTTGCCGTCGTTCTGCACAACCAGCCTGTGGGGGGTGGCGGTGGAGGGACTGTTGATAGTGGTCCAGTACACTCCGGTCGTCTGACGTGAGTCAAACACTGCGCGTGCAGCAAAAAAAGGTGCACTGAGTCAGCAAAACGCTCGCACTACCGGGGCAGAGCGGTTGCATAACATGTGACGTGCTTTGTGAACTGGGTGCAAGGCTGTCAGCCGTCATGAAAGCCACCCTCAGACGGAACATCGGTGTAGACACAACATGTTGTTGGCACAGTGCCATGGGGAGCGGGACTCTTGACGTGCAAGGTGCATGCTTCGTGCGGCTTTTATGCACTCTGTTGGCTCGAGCCTATGGCCACTGGCTGGAGACCGTCCAATGCGCATGCTGAGTAGGCGGTGCTTACGTGAGAGCCGGCCGTTGGAACCCATCCAAACACCAAATGGCCTTGAGGTTGCCATGTTTTGTGTGTTGCTGGCCCTGCAGAAGACATGTGCAGCAACAGTTCGAAGCAGAACCTGCAAACGCAGCTGCCTGCAAGACAATCACACTTGTGTATGTCCCTATGCCTCGCTTTTGAAGCCACGTCGAACACTCAATGTTGAGTTGAGCTGATATTGCACTACATCGGAGATTCCTCCACATATATAAAGGTCGTGTCAGCAGAGTACGCTGCCGTTTGCCACCAGTCACCGTGACAATACAGTACAGTCAGGGCGTCACTGGCAGTTGGTGCTGGCACGTGGTGTGCTGTGTTTAGGGTTTGAACCAACGGCCGGTGCTGCAGACTGCTTTATATCATGGCGTACACTCTATGCCTCAAGCATACCCACCAGATTGGCGCCCAGTTCCGGACTACATTGTACAACACCAGGTTGGCATTTGGCTGCATGCAGAGCCTGTACACGCCATTCAAGGAACTGATGCAGCCGCCCCGACCAGTGGTGACAGTACCAGACCTGCAAACACGCGACAACATGCCTTGGTGTGCAGTTTGAACAGTCTTCCAGTGAGGGCCCTCACAGGCTGCAGCAAAACACAGTAAGCAAACGTTCCTCTAAGGCTCATGTTGCCTATGCGTACAATATGAATGCATGCCATTGATTATCACTGGCTTAGGTATCCATGTATGCATGTACATGGACCATGTACGAAGTGCCATGTACAGCATGCCAGAAGTGAGGGGCAGAACGATGCCATGCTGTATTCAAGCCCCAAGGGTGATGCTCAGCATCACATGCTGTTCTTGGCATTTGGAACCACCACTGGCACTGCCCAAGCCCTCAAAGCACTCACGAAATGAAGAAGTTTTGCTGCAGCGTGTCTGATGTAGTAGGTGGAGGTGGAGGTGGAGGTGAAGGTGGAGGTGAAGGTGGAGGGGGTGTTGTCCCCGGGGGCCGCACATTGGTGGCATATGCATCGTTGAAGTTGCCCGGGGAGCATACCTACATCACAATTGTGCCACAGGCATAGAACCAGGTTCAGCATGGTTAGCAGCTTGTTTGACCAACCAATCAACCAGCTTCAAACTGGTCACAAGTTATCGCGTGCTGCTTGTTGTTTCATGTCACCCGTTGTAGACTCCCGACACATAATCGCCCAAGCAGAGTTGACTTCAAGTAAGTTGCTGGTAACACATGAGCTCTGTTGGCCAGCGCGAGGCTTCCCAAATGCCTCACTCCTAGACGCCTTGGCCGCAGCCTAGCACAATGGCAGGGTCCATGCCTTCATGCCGCCTCCCCAGTCCTGACGGCCAAAGAATGCCGGGAACAGCCCTGATGACAATCCCTATGTCCCTGCATGTAGGACTATCAGACCTCATGCGCCTCTTGAGGAGGAACATGCTCACCTACACACGACATAGGTGCCACCTCCCATCATGTTATGGCAAACTGTGGCGGCACAGCCCAACCGGGCGCTACTTCTCCAAACCACCTGATGCAAGACGGTCGCAGAACGGCAGCAGTTTGCACATCAACTCAGTCACCTGTTGACGTTGTAAGCATTGGCTGGTGACACGCAGGCGGGCGCATTTTGAGGTTGGGATATGCCCTATGGGGGGTTTTTGCCATCTCGCACAACTCTTGTGAACACAAATGTTCTCATGCATGAGAGACCTGTTGGACTCCGCATTTTCTCTTGAGGGTGGCTGGGGCATAGAGTGCATGAGGCATGCTGGTGACACTTTTAAAACTAGCCCAGATAGGCTAGTCAGCAAGTCGCCCGAAGAAAGGGCGTTTCGTTCTGCTCCCACAGTCAGACCTGATGTTACCGTCACTAAGTGAACACATACGCATGCCTTCTTACTCCAACATCAATCTTCTAGCCTGCTTCCATGTTTGCATGGCATCCATGCACATGTATGCCTGTTCCCAAGACATCCAAGAAGTGCCACTGCAGTGCGTCGTGGACGTACCTGAGTGAAGTGACCCCACTTGGAGAAGTCAGCCATGTTGGGGTTTGCATAGTTGGTGTAGAACCTCACTTCGTCGTACCTGCAGCACGGCAACAGCAACAACACCACATGCAGCAGCAGGTGCAGCGTCACACAAGATCGAGCTGCACTTGCAGTGCCAGAAGCATTGCCACGCACTGTGCAACAGCAGTGAATGGAGGAGAGCAATAACAGCAGCAGCAGCAGCCAGCCTAAGTGTACAGACCAGTTGCCTGCAGTGAACACAGAAGCAATTGTCCTGTCTGAGAAACCAGCATTGCTGTTCTACAGGGACGGTTCAACTCGAACCCTGCGGCGTCAAAGGGCACCTACCATGCAGGGGTGGCTGCAGCAGCCGCAGTATTGACAACACGGTTGGATGTAAAGTACAGGTTCTCTCCAAAACTGGAGTTGGGGTCGTGTTCCCAACGGCACTGGTTGGCCCAGCCCTGTGCGTTTGCAGCGAGGGTGTTGTCCCATGTCAGAGGATTTGCCTGGTGCCGGGCCCTGTAGGTGTTGTGCTGAGCAAGCATGCCAGTCACGCTCTGAGCAGTCACCTGGCCAGCTGCTGCCACTCCTGCTGGATCGGCAGCAATGGCAGCAGCAGCAGCAGCATCAGCCCGCCTGATGGCCCATGGCCCGGGCTACAAGAGCCTGGGCGTACTGCCTGCGAGTGAAGTTGCGTGGAGTGCCAACGATGCCCTCAACAGCAGGGGTGTCAGCAGCAGCAGCAGCAGCAGCAGCAGCAGGAGTTTCTCCGTCTGCTGAGAGCGGGAAAACAGCAGCTTTGGATGTCACGTCAAGGGAGGCAGCCTCTACGGCATCCTGCACAAGAGGGGCGATGGTTGCCAGGATGGCCGGGTCGGTGGTGCCCGAAGTTGGGAGGATATCAGTAGCGCTGGGAGGCCCGAAGATGCTTGCCGTGGTCGCAGGCTCGTCAGCAACAGCAGCAACATCAGCGACAACTGCAGGGCAGCAGCAAGACAGCAAGGTGTTCACTGTGTCTGTGTGGAGAATATTCCGTGGCCAGGAACTCGAAGCAACGGTAAGTTCTGCATGCAGTGATGTATCTTGCAGCTTTGAAAACAACCAGCGGCTTGCAAGAGTGAGCACTGCTCGTCCGTTCCGGTTGGAGGATCAGCAAGCAGCTGCTTGCCCGGGCCCGGCAGTGACCGGCAGGAACTGCATGCGATGAAAGGCATGCAAGCTCCTGCATTTGAGCAATCAGCTTCAAGTTGTTCTGCTGTGCAAGCCCGCTCACCTGTCTCTGCCAGGACGTGCGGGAACTGCTGGACACACAGCAGCACCGCGATAGCACACGCCACTAAGGCGTATCTTTTCATTGTTCCGATCAGGCTTCAATGTGGAAGAGCTTCACTGGCTGGAACTCTGTTGACGGGCTGTTGCGGGGTTGCTGTGGTTGTGAGTGTAAACAGTAGAGTAGCTCAACTTTGGGTGTGCAAGACCAGAACCGAAGATTTATGGGCTGTTCATGTGCAAGATTTATGGGCTGTTCAAGTTGGAAGGTTGACCTGAAGCTGACTCGCAGGTCGGTATCTCGGAGATACGTGTACCATGCTACAGCATAGCATCGCAGCAGCCCGAATATTTCTCAACACACTCATCAGCTCTGTATACAAAGATGTGCCTGCTCAGCTGCAGTGGCTCTGTGAATTTGTCCTTGGGATCCCTCAGCAGTTGGATCAGTCGATTGTTGTAGTAAGATCGCAGAGGCTGAAGCTGCCGTGTCTGTCAACGGAAACAAGTGAATAGTGATGCATATGCATGTGCAGCTGAAGCTAAACGAGCTTCGGGCCCCCCCACCCTTGGCTCACTGTGACATGAAGGCGACTGGCCAGTTGCTGGCAGTTGGATCAGTCGACTGATCGTAAGGCCTGCATCACTGACATGCTAGAAATGTGTCTGGAATAGTTTTCACCATGTCATGCAAGATAGCATTTTGCATCCATACGCCTGCACAGGCTGCATCGTGACTGGCTGTGGATCCACTGTTTGCATTGTTGGTGGGTGCCCGTGCATTTTGCCCCTTGCACAGGGCCACAGCAACGTTTCAGCCCCTGTAGCAACCTGCCGCTGGCCGCAGGCTGCCGCTCAATATGGCTCATGTTGCCTCACCCTGAAAACCACTTCAATCCCTGTGAAGGTCTTCAGCATGAAACGCATGCATGCACAGGCAACGGGTGTTTCAGCACGTGTGTGCTGTGCTGTGTTCTGCTGGCAGCACACCCACAACAAACTTTCTTAGTTGGTTGCCATGACCCTGGTTTGTGCATGGCCCGCATTCAGCTGCCAACACCAGCTGTACTCTATGCTGCTTGAGCCAAAGCCATGTCGATCAGCCTGCACAGCTCAGCAATCTTGTGGTTACTGGGACCCAGGTGCAGACGGCTGCAAATGGTTCCTATCAACCAGGGTGCGGGACAGCAAAACAACACCGTGCATGGTGTCGAACAATGTGTCCAGCACTGGCAACAGGGTCTGCAGATCCAACAGGCAGCGCTGCAAGCCCTTGGTCCTTACCAGCAAGGAACCGCCCACAACACCATCATGATAGGAGACACATCAGCATATAGGCAAGTGCGCCCTGCGCGGGCCGTAAATGTGATCAGCTGCAACACACGCAAGGCTTACCAACCAACACAAATGCATCCACCCTACAAGCCAATGGTTGATGCATTGGCTGGATGCACTCCCTGTGTCTACACACATACACATACAACCGTGCTGCTGGTACAAGCTTTGGTACAACACGTGCGAGCAACTTCAACTGCTGAGGCCACAAGCAGGTCAGGCACGCGCCCCATTACACCCTCTGCCAGAGCTGCGTGTGTTGGCGATAGACAGTCAGCCACCCGCTCTGTGGTGTGAAACATACAAACAATGCCACGTGCATGTGTGCACGTTCAAAACAGAGCGCATGCAGCAGCGGAGCCCCGGGGCCCGGCTACGAAGCCTGCACAGGCAAACATGCTGTACAACAGCGAATGATGCACCACAGGCTGCACCCATGATGCAGTGGGAGGGCCAGGACCCACGTACTCATGTGTGCACGTCAAGCATACAAACATGAAGGCCCCGCCACAAAGCAGGTGCACAAGGGGGTGCTGTGGCCTGCATCGGAAGGTGAGCCGAGTGCCGCACCTGGGAGGCTGGCTCAGATGCATGCACCGTGCATAATGCTCGACAAACAAGCTGTGCACACGGGGACACACAAAGGCTGCGCCTGTCATGCATAATTCAGAGGGGCGGCCAGCATAGCATGTGCACTGGCATCCAATGCAGCCCATGCGCCCAAAGCCGTAAGCCCTCCCCAACAGCAGAGCTCCTGCGCAGCATTCTGCTTTACAACAACACACCGAGCTGCATGCATGCCTACCACAAGCCTATGTACAAGAACATGCATGCCAAGTCACCGAAACAGGGGGCACGTGCCGAGCCACCCACTAATATGCAAGCTAACACAACAGGTGTCAGCAACAGCAGCATCCTTGTCTCTGCGGCTGCACCCCAGCCAACAAGACAGCACCTGCCGGCAGCTGCCACAACACACACCACTGGCCCCCGTGCTTCTGCCCCTACCGCCGCTGCCGCTACAGCACACTAGACACCCCAAACGTCCGCCTCTTGACCGAGTCAATCTCCACCCCCACACAGCAGGTATCCATCCCCACCCACAGCCGCGACCCTGACGGCGTGAACGACAACCCGCTGATATTCAAGTCTAGCCCTCGGCTCCCAGGGCTCCCATGCTGCATCCCCGGCGGCAACAGCACCGTCTGCCGCATGTGCCACGCCCGGCAGTCCACCAACACCACGCTCGTATCATGCTCACTGATCGCCAGCATGTCCATCGGCGCAGCACTGAACTTTATGCAGCGCGCAGCGTTGGAGAGGGCCATGCGGGAGACGCAGGAGCCGCTGCGGGCGTCCCAGACAGCGACTGCGCCGTCCTGGTGGCAGCTGGCGAGCAGGGTGCCGTGCTGGTTCCATGCGCAGCACATGCCCACATCGCAGGCCTCTGTGAAGCTGGTCAACAGGGTGTAGCCTGCGGGGGGGTGGGGGTGGGGGTGGGGGTGGGGGGGGGGGGGGGGGCGGGGGGGGGGGGCATGTGAGTGGGTTTTGAGTGTGCTGAACTGTATGCAGCGCGCGGCATTGGTGACGGCCATGCTGGAGACGCAGGAGCCGCTGCGGGCGTCCCAGACGGCGACTGCACCATCTTGGTGGCAGCTGGCGAGCAGGGTGCCGTGCTGGTTCCATGCGCAGCACATGCCCACATCGCAGGCCTCTGTGAAAGTGGTCAACAGGGTGTAGCCTGCGGGGGAGGGAGTGGGAGGGGAGGGGGGGGCATGTGAGTGGGTTTGGAGTGTGCTGAAGTGTATGTAGCGCGCGGCATTGGCGAGGGCCATGCGGGAGATGCAGGAGCCGCTGCCGGCGTCCCAGACGGCGACTGCGCCATCTTGGTGGCAGCTGGCGAGCAGGGTGCCGTGCTGGTTCCATGCGCAGCACATGCCCACATCGCAGGCCTCTGTGAAGCTGGTCAGCAAGGTGTAGCCTGCGACACGAGGGGTGGGGTGGGAGGGCGGGGGGGGGGGGGTGTGAGTGGGTTTTGAGTGTGCTTAAATTAATGCAGCGTGCGGCGTTGGAGAGGGCCATGCGGGAGACGCAGGATCCGCTGCGGGCATCCCAGACAGCGACTGCGCCGTCCTGGTGGCAGCTGGCGAGCAGGGTGCCGTGCTGGTTCCATGCGCAGCACATGCCCACATCGCAGGCCTCTGTGAAGCTGGTCAACAGGGTGTAGCCTGCGGCGGGGGGGGGGGGGGCATGTGAGTGGCTTTTGAGTGTGCTGAACTGTATGCAGCGTGCGGCGTGAGAGAGGGCCATGCGGGAGACGCAGGAGCCGCTGCCGGCGTCCCAGACGGCGACTGCGCCGTCCTGGTGGCAGCTGGCGAGCAGGGTGCCGTGCTGGTTCCATGCGCAGCACATGCCCACATCGCAGGCCTCTGTGAAGACGGTCAACAAGGTGTAGCCTGAGGCAGGGGGAGGGGGGGGGGGGGGAATGTGGCGTGGGGGGGGGGGGGTGAGTGGGCTTTGAGTGTGCTGAACTGTATGCAGCGCGCGGCATTGGTGAGGGCAATGCGGGAGACGCAGGAGCCGCTGCGGGCATCCCAGACGGCGACTGCGCCGTCCTAATGGCAGCTGGGGAGAGGGTGCCGTGCTGGTTCCATGCGCAGCACATGCCCACATCGCAGGCCTCTGTGAAGCTGGTCAACAAGGTGTAGCCTGAGGCAGGGGGAGGGGAGGGGGTGGGGGGTGGGGTGGTTGAGTGGGACCAAAACATGCAATGCCCCTGCATCTGGCGACGCGTGACGTCTGGCACTGCATTGACAGGACCGATGAATGTGTGCATGTCTGACTGCATCTTTTGCGGGATTGCAAGAAGCGGCACATGCTTACGTCACAGGCCTCTGTGACATTCGTCGACAGGGTGTAGCATGGAGAGGGGAGGGCAACAAGGGCACACGGGGACCATACGGGCAATGCGACCAGGATCGCAAATGCAGCTGGTGTTATGTCAGCGCCCAAGGGTCTCGTGGTTGAAGTTACCAAAAAAATCACGCTGCAGCACAGCAGCCTCAGTGCTGCAGCCCCCGACTCCACGCTGACGCAAACGCCTACATACTGTTGCCATACATCCTACACCGCCCCCTGTCAGACCCACCCCGCCCCCGCGCACAAAAGGTTCAGCCCGCCCTTACCTGCAGGGGTGGCCTGGTAGAGGTAGGTGGTGTCAGTGTCCCCCACTGCCACCAGTGTTGTGCCGTCAGGACTGCACAACCCTCCTGCACACACGGCCGCAGCCCACCACTCCACGCTGACGCATACGCCTACATACTGTTGCCATACGTCCAACAACGCCCCCTGTCACACCCACCCCGTCCCTGCGCACACAAGCTGACACAACAGCTCACAGCCTGCCGGTCTCACCTGCAGGGATCGCCTGGTAAAGGTAGGTTGTGTCTGTGTCTCCCACTGCCACCAGTGTTGTGCCGTCAGGGCTGAGGGCGACGTAGTTTATGGGGCAGGGGCAGCGTAGCACCGTGACACTCGACATGCTGGGCAGCGCAAAGACTTTGACGGTGCTGTCGTTGCAGCAGATATACAGCCGTTCGTCGCCTGTAGCAAGGACGGCATGGCAGAAGGCGAGCACGGCATGCCAGTGGCCAAACAACAGCAGCAACTGGTGAACATAAGCAGATGCATCCTGACTGCCTGACGGATGTGGTGTGAGTGTTCAACTCAGGGCCCCTTATCGCTGCCAGCAACGGCATATGTGTAGCATCTGCTGCCAGAAGCATGACACTCAGCATCTCACTCATCTTTGAAAAAGCAAGAGGCCCAACCACCATGTGCAGTGTCCTTGAACTCTGGTGCTGGCATATTTGGGAGTGCGGTAAACCTCCAGCACTGCTGAGCAGCTATGTGCCCACTCTCCCCCACGGGCCTGTCCTGCAGTACTGACCGTTTGTGTGCTGGCCCACATGCAGCGCGTTGTTCACTGTGCTGCCCACCCTGCCCTTGAAGCAGACTTCGCCGCTGCTGCCGCCGCCGTTCAAGTCCCGCACTTCCAACTGCATGCAGACACAAGCAGGAGACACGCGTCTAAGCACAGCACAGCAAGCAAGTGCTTTCAACTGCTGCTGCTTGCTAAGATGCTGACAGATGTGTGAGGTGAGGCCACATGGCTCTGCTGCTTTCATGTTGTGCGCTGGCAGTGACCTTGCATGTATTCTGCCTGCATGACTGCACGCATGCTGCAGTGGTCCACTGCATGCTGTTGCAGGACTCCATCACATGCTGTGTGGGTGAAAAAAGACTGCTTTGTTGAACCTCTGCCTGGCACTTGCATCGCTTCTGGTGCTGCCATCAGCATCTGTTGCGTGATTCTTGGGCCCAACCTCTCCCCTTATCACAACATTTATCTCACAACATAGCTGCTGCGGCTGTTGCTGTTTATGATCGTCTACCCTTCTCACCTCCCCATGTGCCCCTCCAGCTGCCAGGAAGCCCCTCCTGCATGTCATGCTGGTTGGAGCAAAGTCCAGGTTTGCAATGACCTTGGACTGCAGGGCACGGGACCACAGCAACACAAGGCCGTGAGCGTCACTGATGCCCCGATAGTATTGAATGGCATGCCAGGATCAAACAGGCAAGGCGCCTGTTGGTACTGCAGCTTCCATACCTCTTTCGTCTTGGCATTGTACAAAAACACCTGCTGCTCATCAACACAGAAGAACTCGTGTTCGTTGTTTGCTGCTGATATGAGGTCCCGCAACTGCCAGTGGTGTATCGTTGTTGTCCTGTCTGCAGCAGGAGCAGACAGTGCTCAAACTGAGCAAGGCTTGCATTGCAGTGTCCATGCAACAGCAGCAAGACAGCTCTGAGCGTGCTGCGCACCGTAGGCTGTCACGCCAGACGTAAAGGTAGTACTGACTATATTCTCCTCATCGTCTTGTTCACGCGTCATGGCTTTTGATGCAGGATGTGCACACAACACACGTCACGATCAGATCCAAAAGAAGATTGTGAAGCACTTTGTTTGCCTTTGCTGACTTGAAAACTCCAGTAAGATACTGTAGGACAAGTTGCGTGGTCAGTGCACCCTTCCATTGTGACAGGTTTCTGGGCCAGCTGGACCTGCAGGTTGGGTTGCTTGGACAGAGTGTCAAGGTTGAGCAGCACCTGAAACAGGCAGAGGCTAGGCTCCCTTGGGAGCTGCAGAAGCCATTAACAGCCACAGCTATACAAAGCTGTCGGTGGTAAATGGTAGGGGGTTGATGGGGTCAGGGTGCATGTGCAAGCTGCCCCCTGGGGGCCCCATACCCATTCACAACTAGTACATGCAGGTCGCCAAGCTCTGGTGCATTGTGAATTCGTGTTTTCCCTCTGATACCGGCACATCATTTCACCATTCAATGGTGAATTATGTAATGTTCGTCAGTGCATTCTCAGATGAGTTTTACGATGTCTATTCAGATGCGTTCTATGATACCGATACCCCATGAGCCTCGTTGGCTCCCTACGGGGTGTTCAGGCTCAGCCTGAACCATGTAACAGTAACAGTAACAGTAATGGAATGATTGCATTACACTTGCAGCTGCCGTGCCTGGCTGAGCCATTGGCATGCCAACAAAAGCACTGTGCACCGGCCCCCAGGCCAGCTGCATCAGGCCCCTGCCTCCACTGCTCAACATAAATGTACAAAGTTGGACAAGGTGATGCAGGCGATGCGATGTATGGTGGAAATTGCATCAGTGTCAGCAGCTTGTCACTGGGGTCCTGATTTTGCTTTAGGGGTGTGGTGGACATACGACACCAACATACGCCACACCTTGCTGCCAGCACCTTGATAATCGGGTGCCAAACCCATCAACACGTTTTATAGTGCCAAGGTCAGCCACACATGAGTAAGTCAACCAAGTACGAAACACACAAGTGCAGTGCCAGCAGCAACAACATGCAGCTAGAAGTACTCTGGCATGTAACAGCCAAGAAGCTACAGGCTCAACGCAAAGGGCTGACAATAGTGATGTGCGGCCTAATCACATACCAGCCGCAACAGTTACAGCATGTCCACAGTGACCGGTTCACCCCAGGGTGCACTGTGGACAGGAGACACTATCTAGTAGGAATCCTTCTGAGCCACCATGAGGCGAACACCAAAGTTCTGAGCCACAATGAGGCGCACACCACAGTAAAAGCCACCCTTTCAGAGCACCCATCACAAACCCGCACATGACGCAGCACTTCGGCCAGTGGGCGAGCTGCTACTGCATTGCCTTCTGGGGTTGTGTGCAGCTGCGAACACTGTTCTTGTTGGGCGATAACTGCACAAACAGCAACAGCAGCCAGAATACAACAACACTTGTGATGGCCCAGTTTGTATTTGCTCCCTGACTTGACTTTGAGGGCTGCTGCAAATTGTGAGCACATAGGGAGTCAACACAGACAACCCCGGGCACTGGGTGCTATGCTCCTGCCACAAACATATTACGGCCCAGCCCAGCCTGGTTCTACATGCACCGTTGTTTCATGGTTTGGTCGAAGGAGATGCATGCTGCTGGCCAACACCACATCTTACAAAACAATGAGCTGGCTTAGCCTCGCCTACACCCAATGCAGCAGCAATGTTGCTTTGATAAGGTATCAGCCACCAGGCTGCAGCAGCCAATTGCCAAGGCGAACAACAGGGGCAGCTGTCAAGACTGGAAACAAGCATTGTCACGCTCACCTGCTGAGATGTGGCACACCCAGCGTCCCTAGCCAGCCTCCACCACCCGCCTATCTTCAGCTGCCGCCGTTGCTGGTATGTGTATCTCAAGGTTCCCGTTTGTGGCGCCGCAGGTGGCGCCTCCTGCTTCAGAGGGATTTGGCAGAGCTCCAGCTGCTCACGGCTGAGGTTACACATGTTGCTGCAGCGACAAGGCAGCCGCTGCAACAGAGACTGCCAGAGCCTCCCGCCATGCTTTGCAGCACCCGCCCAACAGCTGTAGTGGCCCAACCCGTCGCCTTCTCAGAAGGATTGCTGCATCTGCCAGATGGCCAGTGTGACCACAACAAAAGCCTGCAACAACCTGTAGCAGCAGCTTCACATGCCGCTGGTCTGACTGTACTCCAGTAGAAGATGGTTGCTGTACCCCAGCATCCTGCACGCTGAGGCTGCATTGGCCAAGTCCCGTTGGGTTGCTGGTGCCACAAAAAGCTGCAGTTGCCCCTGTTGCTCTAGGGCCGTGAGAAGCTCGTCAGGAGCATAATCCATCTCCGCACATGCCAGCAAGGTCTCTGCGATGTCCCTTGGGGCAGCGGTGGGCAGCTGCTTGACAAATGCTGCCAGCAATGGCTGCAGCTGCTCAGCTGGCAGTTGCTGCCTCATCTTTGCCACAGCCAACAGAGTTGTGGCTATGTCATTAGCAGTGGCGGTGTTGAGCTTATGGACAAGGGCCGTCACTAGCTGCTGCAGTTGCTGCAGTGGCACCTGCTGACCCAGCCTGGTCACAGCCCACAAGCTGTTGGCGATGTTTTGTGGGTCAGCTAGGTCAGACTTGGCTGACAATTCATCCAGCAGCAGCCCCAGCTGAGCACCAGGCAGCTGCCGGCCCATGTTGGCCATGCCCTGCAGCACGTTGGAGAGGGACTGTGTGCTGGCCGTGGCCAGCGTACCTTCGGAAGTGAAGGCAGCCAGCAGCTCCGCAATTGGCTGCTGCGGCACAGGCTGCCGCAGCTTGCCCAGAGCCCATATGGTTATGCTGATTGCCTGCGGGTCTGCTGTGTCTGCCTTGCTGACAAGGGCTGCCAGCAGCTGCTCCAGCTGCTGCTGTGGCACCTGTTGCTCCAGCTTGGCAACAACCCAAAGGCTGTTGGAGAGGTGCTGCGATTCAGCTGTGTCGGCCTTAGCTGACAGCTCAGCCAGGAGCAGCTCTAGCTGAGCATCGGGCACGGGTTTGCCCATGTAAGCCATGCCCAACAGCATGTTGGCGATGGCATGTGTGCTGGCCCTCAACAGCACATCCGGGGCAGTAAAGGCGGCCAGCAACACACTCAGCTGCTGTGGCAGCACTGGGTGCCCCAGCTTGCTCAAAGCAAACAGACTCATGCTGATTGCATGTGGGTCAGCTGTGCCTTTTTGGCTGACCAGAGCAGCCAGCAGCTGCTGCACATGCTGCTGCGGCACCTGCTGACCCAACTTGGATAAAGCCCATAAGCTGCTGGAGAGGTGGTGTGGGGCCGTCCCATGGGACTTGGCTAAAAGCTCAGCCAGCAACAGCCCCAGCTGAGCATCAGTCAGCTGCTGGCCCAGATTGGCCATTCCCTGCAGCAGATTGCTGATGTGCTGAGGCGTTGCTTGCTCAAGCATGCCTTCAGCAGTGAAGGATGCCAGCAGCACACTCAGCTGCTGCTGCGTCACCTGGTGCCCCAGCTTGCCCAGAGCCCACAGACGGATGCTGATGTCGTGAGGGTTTGCTGTAGCTACTTGACTGACCAGACGGCCCAGCAGCTGCTGCAGCTGCTGCTGCGCCACCTGCTGACCCAGCTTAGCTACCGCCCACAGGCTGTTGCTGATGTGCCTAGGGGATGTGTCGGTTCTACTTGCAACAGCACCCAGCAGCTGCTGCAGCTGCTCGGATGGCACTTGCTGCTCAAGCATACCCAGCGCCGACAGCACACCGTCAATGTCCTAGCTGTTGGCAGCTGAGAGAGTTTCTGCCTCCACGAAGTCTGACAGCAGCTGGGGGACAGGAGCCAAATGCTTCGTATGAAAACATGCTTGCATGATGTTGGACAGCTCGCGAGGCCCCAGCTGCTGCTGCACAGACGGCAGCAGCTGGTCGAGATGCTGCAGCAGCTGCTGTGTTGTTGCTGTGCCTGTTGCTGCAGCATCTGCCTGGCACATTTGCGCCAGGCGGTGGTAAGACGCTGATACGTGAATGGCGTTCAGCACCCCTCCCTGCTCCTCTGGCTTATGCTGCTGCAACAGCTGCAGCAGTTGCTGAGGTGTGGCAGCGCGCTTCACAGTCCTAGTGAGCTCCCTTGCAGGATCTGCTGCTGCCTCACTACTTGGCTCTTGCTGCTGCTGCTGCTGCTGCTGCTGGAGAGGTGTGTGCGCCTGCACCACGTCCTGCAGCCCAGCTGCAGCACCACCCTGCCTCCCTGTGCTGCTGCACTCGGCGCCGCCCATGCTGTTGCTGTCTGCTGGCCTTGCAAGGGGTGCTGTTGCTTCTTCATCCGCCTCACTGCTGGCAACTGCTGTGGCACTTGGAGTGCCGTTGCCGCGGCTGTTGTGCACATGCCTGCCCTGCACTGCTGCTGCAGTGCGCCCGGCACTGCGTGCTGCTGTTCTGGTACGCAGCAGTGCAGTCGCCCCTCCACTGAAGATGCTGCATGGGAGCACCCAAGCTACTGCTGGATTGCCTGCTGGCCCTGTTGCTGCTGCTGCAAGGGTGCAATGGTGTTGGCACGCCTGTCCGGGAGGCAGGCGGGGGCATGTGCAGAGAACAATTGGGCCTGCTGCACTGGGTGGCCAGCTGGCATTGGAGGCTGCCTCCTGTGGCAGTGTTGCTGCTGAGACTGGGGGGTTACTGCCGCTGCCAGCTGCCAGGTTCACTTGCTTTGGAGCTACAGTACTCACGCACCAAGCTACTGCTGCTGCGGCTTGAGAGTTGCAGCAGGGAGGCATTGCATACGCTGCTGCTTGACAGCAAGGCAGACACGTGGCCTGCAGCGGGCAACCCCAGCAGATTGAGGCTGGTTGATTGGAGTCGTTTCATGATGGCGTCACCCTTTCAGATGCTGAAAACTGTCCCTATCAGAGAATGCTTGCCGAAGCAACTGATCCACACTCAGATCACCAGACAAACCTTGACAGAGCGGACGAGAACATATGTACGGGCGGCGATGACCAGAGTTCTGACGATGCTGAAGGCTTACCTTATCGCTCGGCTGCAACTGGTGTGCATGCTCATGATCATGTGCATGGCATGAAATTGAATGAAAAGTTGCAGTCCAGTGTGCAGGATTATTGGCTACACTGGGATGCATGTATAGAGACACAGCTGCAGTGTGAGAATCTGGCTGCTGTAAATTTTCACGTTGCAAATGAACACGTGCATGGGGCGGCGCCTGATGCCCTGCAGCAGCTCAGCTGCAGCTGTGTTGCTTCCTTGGCTGTGGGGCACAAGCGAACTCACTTTTTGGTGCTGTTTCTGCTGCTGTCTGAAGGATGAAGGATGTAATGGAACCCCTAGTGCAAGCTCCACATGCCTTGTATGTGAAAACAAAGTCGTACACATCGCAGCCTGCTTGCTGTTGAAGAACATTGTGCATGATTTGTCATGGCCGAGCAGTGTCAGCAACGGCACGGCAAGAGTGTGTGGTGAATCCTCAGAAGCAACGTGCTTGAAAGCACAAGGTCAGACCGCACATCACCATTCAGACACAGCAAAACACCCCAGGCACACCATGTACGGTTCACCACCCCTGGCAAGCACCAGGCTCCAGTTGCTAACCAGACTCTGCTGCCGTCCAGAGACCACACAACACAAGCATACACTGCAGCAATGGTGGGTTGCCTATGCCTACTACTGCTGCTTCTGTTTCTTGCTGCTGCTGCCGCCCTTTTCACTGCCCTTCTGCTTGTCAGGCTTCTGCTTGCCACCCTTCTGCTGCTGCTGCTGCTGATCAGCCGCCACAGCAGCAGCTGCATGCCCGTTAGCAGCAGCAGCAGCAGCCGGCTCCTTCTTCTGCTTTTTGGCTTTCGGCTGCACATCATCCTCACCAGCTGCTGCTGCATCTGACTGCGGTTCCCTGCTCCGCTTAGCTCCCTTCGCTGCTGATTTCTCAGCCTTGCGTGCAGCTTTTTCAGCTGCTTTCTCTGCTGCTTTGGCGGCTTTCTTAGCAGCTTTGGCCTCAGCTTTGGCTCGAGCTTTCTCCTCCTTCTCTGCCTGCTTTGCTGCTGCCTTCCCTCCCTTCCCTTCCTGCTGCTGCTCGCCATTCTGCTGCTGCTGCTGCTGCTGCTGCTGCTGCTGCTTGTCTTTCCGCTTCTTCTCCTTCTGCCCCTGCTTCTCCTGCTGCTGCAGGTACCCAAGCTCCCCACCCCCATCTTCACTCTCCGACCCCTGCTGCTGCTGCTGCGGCTGCTGCTGCTTTGAGAGGTCAGCTATCGGCACCAGCTTCCTACGTGTTAGGCCCTGCTGCCTGAGCTGTGTTTGCTGCTGCTGCCAGTGCTGCTCCTGAGCCTCGCTGTAGGGCTTGCCCTGGCCGTGGTGGGCTGCCAATAGCTGGCGAAGCCGCTGCTGCCGGGGCCACTGCCAGCTGGCCAGACCTGTGGGCATACAGCAGCAGCAGCAGCAGCAGCAGCAGCAATGTCAGCAGTAGCAGTATGAAGAGAGTAGCAGCTGACGCAGCCGCTGCTGCCGGGGCCACTGCCAGCTAGCCAGACCTGTAAGACAAACAGCAGCAGCAGCAGCAGCAGCAGACAGGAGGCATACGTATAATCGTGAAGCTGAGCTACACTGCAGCTTCCCGGCCGTAGCCCTCAATCCCAGTGCACTCAGAATCCAATCGCCCCATGTGTGTGTGTGTTGTAGTGGGTGCTGCAGGGATAGAAAGACTTGAGCAAAGGACAAGCTCAAGTCGTTCTATCCCTGCAGCACCCACTACAACACACACACGTGGGGCGATCGGATCGTGTATGCCTGATGGTGATCTGTCGTTGGACTGTCCTACAAAATGAACGGGATTTCCATCACATGCCCGCTCGGTGTCATCACATCACCCCCCCCCCCCCACACACACACACAAAAGCTTCAGACAGCACACACACGGTTCCTAGTGAGCATGCATGAATAGTACATGTACTCCCTCTGCTGCCACACACCCGGCCTCACCTGTGTGTGGTGGCAGCAGGCTTCCCTCCAGGTTGAACAGCACCTCCTCCTGCTCAGGGTCCAGCTTGGGGTAGCTGCAGCAGCAGCAGCAGCAGCAGCCATGGCGGCGGCGCGTTACAACGGTCTGAGGGTATGGCATTGTAGGGGCGCACATGAGTCTCAATGAGCTGGCGCTGCAGCTGTCACAAAGCCTGCTGAGTGCTGCTCCCATCCGTAAGCCCTACTAGTGCCATCAATCGTTCCGCGAGCAAGATAGTGATGTCACTCACTGCCTCCTGCTGTCGTGAACAGCAGTGCAGTCCCTGTCTCTGTGAGCCTCTGGATGCCTTGTGGGTTGCGCAGCTTTTCTGCTGAGCCAAATACTGTAACTGTGACTGCAACTGCAACTGTCAACTGTCACTACCATAATTCTTACAACCTGTCCTCCCGCCCTCACCTGAGCAGCATGCACTGCACCAGGTCACCCCCTCACTCACTCACTCGCTCACCCACTGACTCGCTCACACATGCACTAAGTCACTCCCTCACCTGAGCAGCATGCACTGCACCAGATCACCCCGTGAGATGGCCTTGCTGTACTGACCAGGTGCCACCCAGCAGTGAGACTGTGAGTGTGGGGACATATGTAAGCCGGCAGGCAAAAGCAAGCAGCCGCAGCAGCAGCAGCAGTAGCAGCAGCAGCACAACAGCAGAGACACGGGTAAGCAAGGGCTTTCCAGGACTGAACACCACACAGCATTCCAACATGCACAATGCCAGCACCGTTGTCGACACACAGGGTGAATTGAGGCAATTTTTGAGTACAGTTAAAGTCCCAGTTACAGTATTTGGCACGGCAAGCCGAACCGCAAGGGAGCCACAGGCTCATGGGGGATTACATGCAGAGCGGCGCACAGCCCCTGGACAGACTGGCTGGCACACCTTCATTCCTGCTGCTGTGGCTGGCACCTCCCCCCCTCCCCTTCCATAACACCGCCATCCCCAAACCCCCACTCACATGCATGTCATACTCCCAGTCCTTTGGTATGTTGGCGCGCTCAATGGCCACACTGACTGCAACCCCATGCAGGGGTTGTAGCTCTCCTACCACACAAGCAGCCCCCCCCCCCTCAACCCCCACTCACATGCATGTCATACTCCCAGTCCTTTGGTATGTTGGCGCGCTCAATGGCCACACTGATACAGCCCAACACGAGCAGCGTGATGCTGTTGTGGGACACCTTGCGCACAACACCACCTGAAGGGGGGGGGGGGGTAAAGACAGGATACAACACTCCATGTGAGAGAGGGGGGGGGGGGCGGTCATGACAGGACATAGCACCCAGGGGGTGGGGGGCACCATGGGCATCATAGAAGGTTAGCTGGTAAGTTGGCACAATCAATGGCCACACTGATGCAGCCCAGCACCAGCAACGTGATGCTATTGTGAGACACCTTGCGCACAACACCACCTGGAAGCGCGGGGGGGGGGGGTACAGCAGGGGGAGGACAAAATACTCAAGGGCGGAAATCACGGCAGGACACAACATTCAGGGTTGTGGGACACCTTGCGCACGACACCACCTGGAAGCGGGGTATGCAGGGGAAGGCAGAAGTGCAGTAAGCAAGGTGGGGCCCAGTATGCAGTCACCTGGGGCCAGTGGAATGATACATCCGGACACATTCCCTAGGTGCCCTAACACCATAGCTTCACAAGCTCTCCGAGGTGCCCTAACACCATAAGCCAGTTGCTGGACAAACATGCATGCTGGACTCACACACTCCAAACCATGCAAGCCTACAACTCAACATCACCTCCAGCAGCAGTGCAGCAGTGCAGCAGTGCAGCAGTGCCAGCAGCAGCAGCAACAGCAGCAGCACCAGCACCAGCACCAGCAGCAGCACCAACAGTGGCAGTAGCAGGTGTGCACTTACAGACGATGTCTCCTGGTGATGGCTCAAAGGTGGTCACGTCAGCGACGGCATGCACAGTCAGCAGTGGGGGTGGCTCTGGGTGCAGGAACGCCTGCAGCACACACAGCAGCACATCTGATGTCGGCGACACAGCCCAGCACAGGGGCTAGGGGGCTTTAGCAACACCACCAACTAAACCACAAGTGCTGTCCCTGTTGCTGGGCCATGCCATCAGCCCAGCCCTGTTGGTGCTGCTGCTGCTGCTGCTGCTGCTGCTACTGTGCTTCTGTCCGGCGTTGGTCATTCCCCTGTCTGCCCAGCTGCTGCTGCTGCTGCTGCTGCTGCTGCTGTAGTGCTCACCCTGTCTGCCTGTATGTCGTGCAGCTCATATGCCATCAAGATGGCTTGGTGGTCGTCAAGGTACCTGCAGGGCGCAAAAGAATGACAGTGCACGCAGAGAGGAGTAAGCAGGTGGTGATAGGTGTGTCAGCAGAGAGGGTGCACGCAGGTCGGCACTGATACAATCATACTAGGGCGGCAGGGCTTGCAGTAACATGGCAGTGAAAGCTCTGCAGAACACCAGATGGACAACAGACAGAGAGCAACGCAGCAACAGCAGAAGCACCAGGGGAAGGAAGCTTGAAAGCCGAACGATTGGGTGCAAGAGGGCAGGAGCGTATTGATTGCCACCGGTGTGAGCTGTTTCTGCACTGCTGCTGGTGTTCAGCTGCAACAGGTATCCTCTCAAACTCCCCCTACACGCAACCCTGTCCCCCTTCCCCGCCAGATCATACTAAGGCTCCCTGCCGACTGCTCGATGCCACCCCTTCCATTGCGTCACTGCCCCTCTTTCCACAGCCCCCCCCCCCCCCAAACCCTGAACAGCCGCTTGTCGAGCTGCGGACATACTTCGTCCCTCCCCCAAACCCCACCCGTTTCCTACCCTGTCTGATTCTGCCCCATGCTCGAGGTTGAGTCCATTGGTTGTAACATCCATCGGCTGCCACAGGATCACCACCAGCTGCACCCCCCCCCCCCCCCCACGTCTCCACCAGCCTCCCACACCAGTGACCAGCTGCTGGCCACCACCAGACTGAGGCCCTGCCGTCTGCACAGTGTCAGTTCACTCATTACTCACTACCTACAAATCGTTGGCCACCCATGCTGACCAGCTGCTCGTCCAGCATTGAAGTGGCCCCCTGCACCCCCCCCCCCCCCCCCCCGCCCGCGCTTCAGGTTGGGTCCACTGAAGCTTGTCATCTATATATCAGCTGCAAAGCCTCAGTCCACTTACCTTGTCACCAGAAGCTCCACACCAGTCCTGCCTCTTCACCTCAATAGCTGCTCATCAGTTGGTGATTTACCCCCCCCCCCCCCCCCCCAGCCTTTCTTCCCCCCAGGCCAATTTGGGTTGGTCACTGACTGGGCCATGTGCTACTAACTGCTCAACACACAAGTCATGCACATCCTGCAACAATATACACTATACATACCTGAACAGACGTTTTCACCCTCCTCACCTGAACAGCTGTTCGTCCAGCAGTGCCCTGAGCCCTGCTGCCTTGTTGTCTACATGCTCAGGGTTCATGTACCCCACCACGTCCATACGGGTCCTGAAGATGCGGTGCGTGTTTGATAACGCATGGTGACCCTCTGGCGGTAGCGGCAGTGCGCCTTTGGCCTGTAAGTCGCCTGACAGCTGTAGCAGCCTTGCTGCTGCTGCTGCCTGTGCCTCTGCTGCCTCTGCGGGGTCAACACCGAAGGGTGAGTCATCATCTTCGTATTCAGCTTTCATAAAGAATCAATTGATTGATTGGAAAGACCGTGGGCTTGAGTGCTTCGTGAGCCGAAACTGTCAACTCGGAGGAAGAGGGAGTAGTCGCGGGACGCAAACAACAAAGATAATATTCCTGACAGGATGATTTTTTCTGGAAGCACTGCAGCTCGAGATGCAGACAGTCTCTAGCAGCCAAGGTTTGACTTCAGTCAACAGTAGGAGTAGCTAAAGCCAGTGGTTGTCGCAGTGATACAAGAGGCTTGGCTTCACAGTTAGAAGTTGAGCCCAGATTGTACCGATAAGATGGGGGCGGAAGAATGTAGAGGTGGGGAGGGTGGGGGCCCCGGGGAAGGGGGGGGGGGGGTGCGCGCGTGCGTGCGTGGGTGGGTGGGGGGTGGTGGTGGTGGGGGGGGGGGGGGGGGTGTTGGTAGGGTTTATCACGGGGTGGTAGGGAGGGGGGGTGCGGGGCAATGTTGCTAGAGGGCAGAATTGGTCTCCCATGCGCTGCACCTCTGTACAGGGAGGTGTATGTTAAACGTTTAGGAAGACCGCACATCACCGCCCAGCGCGTGTACAACAGTTATCGGGCATGGTACCCAACTTGCGCCAGAGGCATTATGCATGTATGAATGTGTCAACTCAGAAACAGCAGCTGCAGCAGCATCTCACAAACACTGCCTTCCAGATTCCAGATAAGGCCGACGTAGGAACCACCCACCTTCTCGCCCTAGCCACTCCTCCGCAGTCTCAAGTGGTTCCTCTCCACAGCCCTCAGCAACCGTTTGCTGCTGCCGCCCAGGTATGACCACCCAACCATCAGACCGAGGTCGTGGTGTTGCAGCTGCTGGGGCCCCATTGCAGGCTGAACGTTTTTGGGCGGCAGCCGCTGCCTTGGCAGCTGCCACGTAGGGTCCTGAGGGGCCTGGCAGTCGCTGCTGCACGTCACACACCCCACCTCCATCAGCAGCCGCCGCAGCAGCAGCAGCAGCAGCAGCAGCAGCAGCAGCAGCTCGCTGCTGCTTGCTGGCACCTGGTGCTGCCACAGTACCCCTCAGCAGCCCTGACCCACTCGCTTCCCCCTGTGAGAGGAGGAGTTGCCCTGGCTGCTGCTGGTCAGCAGTTGACTGCTGCCAAGCCTGCACTGCTGCTGCCAGCCGCCGCTCGTTCTCTGCTGCTGCTGACTCCAACTGATCCTGTTGCTGGATGCTCTGCCTCAGCTCAGCAACCTATAAATACGTTCAGACCAGCAGTGACAGAACCAGCTGTAACTGTATACATTGTGGTGGTGTTACAACAAACGAGGCTACCTCAGCGAGTGCGATAATTGTGTGTGGGCTGCTGCTGCTGCTGCTGCTGCTGCTGCTGCTGCTGCTGCTGTCACACTACGCAAATGCTATGCCCACATGTAACTGTACAAAGCCACACTGCAAACCCAACAGATACCCCAGCTTACCTGACCCTGCAAAACTGCTCTGCACACCGTATTCACTGCATCGCAGCAGCGCCGCTTCCAAGCCCTGAACCGCTTCACACTGCTGCTGCTGCTGTCACCAGATGTTACAGGTAGTCCCTCATGTTGTGTCAGCTGCCCTCTGTCACCCTCGTGGTCAACCACCAGCTTGGCAAACTGGTCAAGTGGTATGAGGTGCTGCAGGCGGGCGGCTGCCGCGGCAATGCCCTCACGCATGTCCTACACACAGTACACGTGTACCTCTCAGCAAAACCCCTAGTTCCTACTTTGTGTGTTGGGTACTACCCCCCCCCCCCCCCAAAACCCTCGTCAGCCCCAGCTTGGGGAACTGGTCAAGTGGTACGAGGTGCTGCAGGCGGGCGGCTGCCGCGGCGGCCATGCCTGCGCGCATGTCCTGCAGAGACCGTGTTACATACGGGATGGGTTTGCGGTGCCAGTGTTGTTTCTGCGCTGGTCATATGTTCATATTGGGGCCATTACTTGAGGCTGCTACTACTGCCACAGATGCAGCAGGAGACCCCTTCACCCCCCCCCCCTGCTCTTTAGGAGACAGGGAGAGAGAGAGGGGTGCCGTCCAGATGCCCGCAACAATACTGTGGGACAGTTTCATCAGTAAACATACAGCACTCACATCGGGCGTCTGTGCAAATGACACGCAGCGCTCCACCTCCAGGTACAGCTCCATCTGCTCCCCCCACAGCGCATCTGACCAGCCGCCCTCTCCCTCGTCTGAGGGGGTTTGAGCACGCCCTGTTGCAGAGGCAGGCAGCAGCAGGTAACATAAACAGACAAAGCATGCATACACGTTGTGTGGAAGATGTGCTGAGAGTGTGCTGGGGTGCACCACCTCACTATATATAGTGTATGGCATGCATCCGATACATAAGTGGGCACTTGAATGAGACATGGTGCCATGCATGATTGGACAACACATCTGGCTTTTCTGAAGCAGTGTGCTGGTCACATGTGCACAGAGGCAGGCATGCATGACTAAGCAGGG
This sequence comes from Desmodesmus armatus, assembly GCA_007449985.2. Classification (NCBI taxonomy): domain Eukaryota; kingdom Viridiplantae; phylum Chlorophyta; class Chlorophyceae; order Sphaeropleales; family Scenedesmaceae; genus Desmodesmus; species Desmodesmus armatus. The sequence goes on from VIIQ02000353.1 coordinate 47,661, forward strand.
GTGCTTTGGCACACCTATGTGCAGGAGGTGCAGGTGAGGGGCTGCAGGCAGCTGCTGGTGTTAGGCATGGGGGGGGGGGGGGGGGGGTAGCTGGTCAGCACAGCACAGCACGGCACAGCACAGCGCAGCACAGAACACTTGCTTTGCAGACCGGCTGTCAGACTATTGTGGCAGCAATGTAAGGCATGCGGGGGTGCCTAGTTTGCGGTGGTCAGAGGCGACCTCACGTTTCCTGCCCATGCTGCGCCCTTGTGCTTGAAAACCAGCTCAGGCCTGCACACTGGGCGTCATGATGTGCGGGTAGAGTTGTAGATGCGGCACTCAGCCGCTGAGTGTCTAGCGGCTGCAGCTGCAGTTATGCTGACTGTTACCCAGCAGCCAGCTACAGCAGAGCATGTGATGCCTGGTCCTTGTTGTGGAGGCTTGCTGAGCCTCTGTTTCGGAGTGACTCGAGGTTTCGGGGCTGTAAGGGTGTGTATGCTATTTCGATCACACTTTGTGTTGGGTCCAGGGCTGCCACTGCTACTGCTGTCGTTTGGCAGTAACTCTGCCACCCTGGCTGGTTGTGCTGGATGTTGGGCAGGCCATAAGACTGCATGACTAATCGCAAACAGCGGGTGGATAACTGATCAAACGTATCTCCAGCAGAATGGATGGCTTCTCTATCTATTCTCAGCAAGGCAGTACCTCAGTTAGTCATCCTACCCTACCGGTGGCAATGTCACCCAGTGGAATCGGCCGTTTCAATACAGCAGCTTAGTAACTCTTAAATCCTGGTTGCGCTTGTCCATCGAAAGAACTAGCCTTCTGTGTCACACACTTCAGTCATTTGATCCACACCTGATCTCGCTTCGTGTCCAGTGCTCCACTCGTACCGGTGCAAGCACACCGCTTACCGTTGACCCTGTAGTGCAGTTATGGCCTATGTACAGCCAGCTGTATCCCTGCTGCAGCTGCCAGACCCCTGTCTGGTGGCGGTGCTGCGCTGCTGTGCTGATGACCATCGCAGCGTGTGCAGCGCAGCCAGGGCCCACAGCAGGCTGCACCAGGCAGCTGTAGAGGCACTCAGCAGCATCACAGCCTATCTCCACCACGGCCAGTTTGACTTCGATAACCAGTACATCCAGGATGGGCTCGATAACCTTATGGATGTGTACCTTCCTAACAACGGGCAGCACGTCGACAGCATCAGCCTGGAAGGTCGGGAGGATGATGACCAACCTTGCATGATGCCATGTGATCTGTTGCAGCTGCCCACAACCCTTACGAAGCTTAGCAGCTTGAAATTCAAGACTATGTTTTTGCAGCTGCAACAAGGGGACGGCTTCCATGGTGTGCTGGGCGCTGCTGCTGCCTTTCTTCTCAAACAGCTACGGATTCATGACTGCAACCTGTATGAAGGGGGCAAAGGGCTGTCAGCAGCGCTGGCCCTGCTGACTGGGCTGGAGCACCTCAGCATCAGTTGCAGCTGTGACATGTTTGGTCGCAAGCTGCGCCTCCGACTGGGTGCTGTGCTGCCGGTGCTGCAGCAGCTGAGCTACCTTGAGCTCGATGATGTGCTGCTAGGGGCCGAGTTTGGTCCTAATGAGCTGCAGCACCTGTCGGCCTTGACTCGGCTGGCTGACCTGCGGCTGAAGCCCATTTGCAGCTTCAGCTTCACTCCCAGCATGATATCAGGCACACAGGACCTCACACACCTGCAGATTGGCACGTACTGGGACCATGCTGAGTTTGACCCAGCTGTCCTGGCAGGCAGGACCCTGCTGCAGCACCTGGAGCTGCAGTGCCGCAAGTTGCTTGGTGGCGCGACAGGGGTAGCGCAGCTGCTGTCGCAGCTGCAGCAGCTGCAACAGCTGACTTGCTTGGTGCTGCACGGCATGGTGGATGCCACCCCAGCAGCAGCCTACTCAGCACTGACAGCCAGCAGCAAGCTGCAGCACCTGGACATCAGCAGGTGCTGCTTGCCGGCAGGGGAGTGGCAGCACGTGTTCCCTGCTGGTAGGCAGCTGCCGCACCTGCACACACTGTGTGTTGCAGAGGTTCAGCGTGCTGCAGTGCCAGCAGCAGCGCCTGAGGGTACCCGCCTCGTCAGCTGCTGCCCTGGACTGCAATCTCTGAATATGTGGGGCTTGCAGTACAACAAGGGGCTGCTGGTCCCACTACAGGGGCTGAGCAGCTTGACCTCGCTGCAACTTGAGCCTGCTGCTGGCTCAGCAGAGGGGTTGGAGGGTGTGTGTCAGCTCACTGGGCTGCAGCGGCTGGTGGTGCAGCTACAGCCTGCTGCCGCAGCCGCAGAGGGGCTGCTGCTGCAGCTCACACAGCTGCAGCGCCTGACATACCTTGGCTATGGCGGCTCAGCGTCTGATGAGAGGTTCGACACGTTTGAGTACCAAGTGAGTAACACTCGTGAATTGTAGATGTTTGCATGTGGGGATGCACAACTGTCTGGGGGTGTTAGGGGCTGACACGTGTGGGTGGGTGGGGGTGCGGGGGGGGGGGGGGGGCACCGGCTGGCGACACACACATCTGTAAGGCAAGCCCAACTGCCGGGAGCAGTTGACAAAGATTCACGATGGCCAGGCCATTTGTTATTTAGGATGTTATTAACCATCTGTGAAAGTACAAAGTCAAAGTCCAGCATAGTGTCCAAAGTTAACTGAAGTGCCCCCCCCCCCCCCCCCCCCCCCCCGCGCGATGGCAGTGAATTGTGTCTTTGCCCCCCTCCACCGCGGGCTGCGCCCTGCTGCCTTGTTTCTGTTGCTTGCCATGGCTAGCATGTGCTGCTTGCTTGCGTGCCTACAGCAAGTTGATTGTATGTTACTGCTCTGATTTGCTTTGGGCCTGTAATCTCCATAATAGCCTTGCCTGATTCATCTGGCTTCCTGCCTGACTTGCTGTGCAGGGCGAGTGGGACGATCCAGTGTGGCCCAAGTGCTGCGATGCTGCACCGCTGTGGCACCAGTGCCACCTGACACCCAACCCTGAAAGCGGCACAGCATGCAGCTTGGCTTTGTCGGAGGAGCAGCGTGTTGCAGCAGCACAGGCGCTACGTGCTGAGAGCGTGCCTCATGTGCAGCTTGGCGCAGCTACCTGTAGGTTGCAAGTGTGGCAGTGCTGAGGGGTGCGGTAATGGGCGATGAGCAGCATATGCACAGCAGTGGGTGCCCGCACATAGTACAGGAAGCTGCTGGTTGAGCAGCATGCTGGTGTTGGTTCCCACAAGAGGTGTGTGCGCAGTGCAGGCAACTTGCGTTTCTTGTGTGTGACAGGGGTCGTGTGTTTTTAATTTACACAGTGCGCCACAGCAGTTGGGTGCGGTTATGACAGGATGTCAGGGGTAGCAGCTGCAGCGAGATTTCAGTTCCCGCATCGTGATGCTGAGGCAACTGCTGTGTTGGGCAATGTCTACATGCTGTGATCTGGAGGTGTGGTCAGGTCCGGCTGAATGGACTCACTCAAGCCGCTGCATCCATGCAGCCAACGCAGCGGCCACTGCTTCGTGCTGAGCTGTGCACAAATGCTGCACCAGAGCTTCTCAGAAGGACCGGCTTCAGATACATACCTGTATGCTTGTAAGCGAAACATTTGTCCACTCAACGGAATTCTGTGCAATACGCACTGTGCCCTTCTTGATAGGGGGCAACCAGCTGTTGCTGAAGTTCAGCTGTTGCTGAAGTTCAGCAGCTGAACAGTGCTGTGGTTGCTGGTCAACTGAAGGTCAGTTCAACCGAATTTGAACTTGCACATACATGCCCATAGCGGTACTGATTAAGAGTAAATACGTGAGTCCTGTCCTTGATGCTCAAGGCTGGGCAGCTCCTCTGTCGTAGCCAGCAGTGCACTCAACACTCCATGTCCCATCTGCTGTTTGCCACCTATCCTCGGACTCAATGCCACTAACTCGTGATCCATCTTAATACATACGTCATCGTGATGGTCTCTAGGCGTTCGTCAGCGCCCCTGCTGCAGCTTCCAGACCCATGTCTGGTGGCAGTGCTATGCTGCTGTGCTGGCGACCATCGCAGCATATGCAGCGCTGCCAGGGCGCACAGCAGGCTGCACCAGGCAGCTGTAGAGGCTTTGAGAAGCATCGAAGCAGCTAGTAATCAGCAGCAACTGGAGGACCTTGTGCTGGTGTACCTCCCCTTGCATGGCCAGCACGTACACAGCATCAGCCTTCAGGGCAGTGACACAGACAGATTTGCTGCCCTTCAACAGCTTCCAAAAGCACTCACCAAGCTCAGCAGCCTCACTCTCTCCAAGTTGCAGCTGCCGCTGCAGCTCCAGAGTGGCTACCAGGGTGTGTGGGGGCAGCTGCAGCTGCTCTCAAGCAGCTGCGGCTGGAGCGATGCCAGCTGCTTGATGTGCAGGAGGGGCTGGCACCAGCACTGTCCTCGCTGCCTAGTTTGCAGCACCTCAGACTCTCAATATGTGGTGACAGCAATGGACATGTCCTGCAGATCTCAGGTGATGTGCTGTTGAAGCTCCAGAATTTGACCTGCCTACAGCTTCAAGATGTGCACCTGCGTGGTCCTGATGGTGGCCTGCAGCGCCTGTCAGCCTTGACCCGGCTGGCTGACCTACGGCTGATGCTCACACACAGCTATGGCGTCACTGCCAGCATGCTGTCAGGTGCACAGCACCTCACATGTCTTCAGCTGTCAGCCTATAGCCTTAGCCAGGTTACGTTTGAGTCAGCTGCCCTGGAAGGCAAAACTCGGCTGCAGCAGCTGCGGCTGTCCCGTCAGGTTCCTGCTGATGCCTCAGCAGTAGCACAGCTGCTCTACCAGCTGGGAGACCTGCAGCAGCTGACATGCCTGGTGCTTGAAGGCAGCTTGGGTCCTGCAGCATCCTACCCTCCAGCAGAGTCCTACTCTACCCTCACAGCGAGCAGCAAGCTGCAGCTCCTTGACATCAGGGACAGCACCCTGCCAGCAGGAGTGTGGCAGCATGTCTTCTCAGCAGGCAGGCAGCTGCCGCACCTGCACACGCTCAACATTGCGCGTGTGAGGCACACTGGGGCAGGCAGTGCGGCAACTCCAGCAGCAGCACCCACAGGCTCCAGCCTTGTCTGCTGCTGCCCTGGGCTGCAGTCTCTGGACATGCGGGCCTTGCAGCATAGCGCAGCGCTGCTGCCTCCTTTGCAGAGGTTGAGCAGCCTGCAGACGCTGTACCTGCGGCCTGCTGCTGGCTCACTGAGCCACTGAGCCACAAGGGTGGGAGGGGGTGTGCCAGCTGAGAAGTCTGCGGCAGCTGCACCTGGAGCTCAGAGGCGACACAGAGGGGCTGCTGCTGCAGCTGACGCAGCTGCGGCAGCTTACCAAGCTTGCCTTCATGGAGCGTGTTGAAGGCATGGACTGCCGGTGCGATCTCCCCCAGAAGGTGAGCCACGATGCGAGGTGCTACTTTCCTGGCACATGCATGCGTTGCAAGAGCTTCTGGCTTGGGTTGCGTGGCTGTGTACTGCATGACTGTTTCTGCGAAGGGCCTGCTGTCTTCTTCAATGGGCTTCACCCCGGATGATATTAGTATCTGCACGCTGGCAACACCATCCACCGTGGGCGCAGTGTTGGTCCTGCGGTGCCTTGGCTTCAGTTGGTAAGGTAGTTATTTGTGGCCGTTTCACTTGATAACAAAATACGCCTGCTGTTTTACTGTGCTATGCAGGGATATGGCCAGGCGCCTGTGTGGCGCCAATTGCTGCTGCATCACCTCGACAGCAAGGACCTCAATGTCAAGCAACAGGCAGCTGCAGCACTGGCCACAGAAGTGTAGCGGCTAGGTGCGGTGCAGAGCTACTGTGTGCCCTGCGGCATAGCATCAATCAGCACAACATGTGGGAGTGTGCAGCTGTTGGATCGCTGAGTATTGTTGGGCTGCTGGGCCGCTTTCAACTAGAGCACCCAAATCATCGGTCACCTTGCATCAGCAGGCACTGGTCACCTTGTGCACACTGCCTGGTGAGCAGCAGGCTGTTGTTGCTGCCAGTGGCTGAACTTGTATCGCAGGTAATTGGTGTGTCATGTCATTGTGGCAGGGTGGCAAGTATGTGGTGCGGCACAGCATCACCTCATGCCACCATGGTCTTGTCCACGTCCAAGACTCGCCGCGTCCTATGTTCTGTTCACTGCATATGCTTCTGGGATGGAGATCTCGACTGGTAGCTCCTTCCTCCAGCTCTGGATGCTCCCCATCTGTGCATCTGCATGAGACGGTATGGGTCAGCATCCATGCATGGGCAAGGCCTTAGGCTTAAGCCACTTTGTGATTTCCAGCTCGACACACTGCATGGCGTGCAATAGTTTTTGCTTGCCGGGCATCTGGGCCCAGCAGTGGTGCACATGTGGGTACCTCTGTGACAGCTGACAGGTGTCACGTGTTGACGTGCTGTCTTGGGCGTTGGACTGGTGGCTCTCACATAGCTGGCTGACAGTATAGCAGCGGTGATGCGTTGGAGCCGACTGTGTCGGGCTGTGTGCCGGGTGTGCCGACTGCATGATTGATTCATGCTGTGTGCAAGGTTCACCTGCTGCATAATTCGCCTGTGTGGTGCAGAGTGTTGTATCGTAACCTCAAGCACAGTGAACCATGTGTCAGGCAGCATGCAGCTGCAACCTGGCAGGATGGCAGGCTGTCTCACTAGTGTGACGGTTGAATTCTGCCATCGACAAGGGCTGCTGCGTGTGGCTGCAGGCTGCATTGTGTGGCGGCAGTGTATCATGAATGAATTCGACTCGCGATATTATTTAACTGCAACTTTGACTGCAGTGGGTGGTTGCGCACAGACGGATGTGCCGCTCAGCAACTGGGCGCAGTCATGTTCTGAGTTGGCTGCAGCTGCACTCTAGCCTTCAAGCTATGGCATGGTGCTTGCAGTCAATCAAGAGGCGTGCATGCAAGAGGTGATCATCAAGCCTTGAAGGGACTTGGATGGGCAGTGCCCGTTGTGTCACATGACCAGGCCTCCTCCACAGCTGCACTACGGGAAAACGCGGCCCTTTCGCGGCGTAAACATTTTTACAAACCAGTAATTCTGCGTAAGAGTTTGCGCAAACCTTCACTGGCGGGCGTAAAACGCTGGTAAAAGTGCTTCAACTTTACCGGTTTACCTTGATGTAAAGAGGCCAAGTAAACTGCAAAAAAGGCAAGTAAACTGCGCTTTACGCACGTAAGACCTGCGTTCTGCGGTAATATTCAGTAAATATCGTTTACATGTTTACATGTAAACATGTAAACCCTGTCCAGCCACAGTTTACTTGAATGCTGTAAAAGTGCCCGTAAACCTGCATGTTTACATTACATTACATCTGATCTTACACCACAGTTACCAGCAACTGCGCAACATTGGCTGCCGTAACTCTCTATCTGTACTGCCATATGCGATCCCCTGTGTTGATGCTGTTCAGCATGCAGCACCACTACATGTTGCTGACATCTAAGAGAACGGCGGGCTTTGCCAGGAGCCACAAGCAGCTGCAGGTGTCCACGGTGCAGCCTGCATGCTAGCAGCAGTGCAGCCACTGGCGGCATGCTTGCACCCCTGCAGCTGTACTACTGTTGCATCAACTCCAAGAAACAACCCCCATAGCCTTTGATTGCACACTGTATGCGTTACCCTCTTAACATGTAGACCTGCAACACCCGCAACTACGCAGCACCCCACAGGGCACACACAAACACCCACCATGCTGTGCTCATGTGCAGAGCCAACCCAAACAACAAGGTAGCCATCTACACATGCATGGCAAGCATGAACACGGCGAGCATGTTCTTTGAAAGCACGCCACATCCCTTGATGTGCACATCTCCTGGCGTTCTGGTGCTTGCTTGCAACAGACCCGGCGTACAACACAACCGCAGCCAAACCCAACCACACACACAACATCAAGCACTGTCATGCCACGATCACCTGGATGCCCCCTCAACATTAGGGCGGACAACACTGCCGCAATCAAATGCATACAACACAACCTCCCTGCGCTCAGCTAGTGCCATAGCTGTGCGTCGTCTTGTGTAAGCTGATGCCGCAGCCTTGCCCGCTCAAAGACCTGCAGCCACATAGCACACCGCATGTCTCAGCATCTCATCTCCTGACCAAGAGTGTGATCAAGCGTGCTGGCCAGTCAGAATCAGTACCGCTGAGTAAATGCTCAGCCAAAAATGCCTCAGCCTGACTAGTGCAACGATACTGCTATGCCATAGCAGCGCAAAGAACACGGCAGCAAGATCAAGGCAGCTCAAGGCTGGGGTGACATGACTTGCCACGATATTGGCATACCAACAGGTATACAGCACAAGACTTACACAGTGTTGTTCCGCAAATGACGGCCATGCAAGTGGCGGCAGACCGGCCGGTAGCTGGACCTTCAGCAGCCCAGCGCTAGCAAGTAGCCAGAAGACCTGCAGAGACACAGTTGCAAGGATGGGTTGGTTGAAGTTGTGACTTGCACAGAGCACCGCGGTGTGAAACCAGCTGCAACACTCTCAAGATGCTGTCTCTGCCAGGATTGAACTAATTTCTCTGGATGGTTTCACCACTTTTAGCCACATCAGGCAGCAGTCGCTCAGCGCCCTGCCAACAACTGCAGACGAACCATACTCCCAAGCTGTTGCCATACCGCAGGCACATGGCTTGCTGTCAGGGCTGCCACTTACCATGATGAGTGCTATTGGAGGGGCAACGCAGAACGGTGTCGGTGGCATCTTGGCAGACAGCACCTCGCTCAGCCGATGTAGCTGAACATCCTGGATACGAGCATCTCAGCCCAAGTACAGAACCTGCAGACACCAGAAACGACGGCAGTGAGGTAAAGTGGCACTGTGCAGTACGTGGAAGCAAACACAGGTGTCACATGTATCCATGGCAATGCATGCCACTTGCTGCTGCCCACAGGCGCTTGCTCCCCCAGCCTGGATCACCTCTCAGTACTGCTGCTGTACCACCTCTCAGTGCTGCTGCTGTGTTACAGCAGCACGCTCAAACATGGTGAAGGCTGCAGTCAGAGGCACTGTACAGCAATTGACGTCGCTCTGACTGTCACCAGTCCCCTTGGCAATAGCAACCAAGAACACCCTTGAATGCATGTGATCTCATCGCAGCTCAAACAGAATGCCACCCCTTAACTGAACACATTCATGGAGAGCCCAACCTCACCTGCAGGCTGTGGTGAAGCGGGTTGCCTGTGGGGATGCAACTGCTGCTGCTCATGAGTGCTTGCAGCACTGCCCAGCCATTGGTCGAAGGGCTGCACACAGGCCAACAACGTATGCCCTTCAGTATATTCAACATGAGATGCACCGGCAGAGACCGCCACGGGCACAGGCAGACAGTGGACCTTACCCAACCACCTGCCAGATCACATCACGTCTGTATGTCTGCTGAAGACGCCAGCCGTCGCCTGCCTGCCTCAGACAAGAACTGACGATGTATGTAAGCGTTCCAAGCACTTGATCATTGATCCTGAGCTTAGGTACGCTGAGCTTCTGTCTGCTGCAGCACAGCGGTCTGCAGGCGCGTATCGATCGATGGAGGCTTCCATGGAACGTCAGCTTGGCTTGACAACTACGCTGCATAAGCTAGTCTGCGGTATATGCAGCGGCGCCCTCTTTAGTCACTGCAACGGTCATGCCGTTGGGAGTTACGCGAGTTGTAATGTTTGTTTCTGTAGCTTTACCACTTTATTACAGGCAATTACTGTTGTAAAGATGGTTTACTTCAGCTCTTACGGTCTTACAAGCAGATTACGCTGGCTTTACAGTTTTTCCTCCAGGTGGTTGGTGTTTACAATGTAAACAATGTAAATGAGCGGTGTAATTGCAAGTTTACAGCGCCGTATAAGAGGTCGGTTTTCCGTAGTGCTGTCACGTTGGTCAATTGTCAGTCTGAGTCTGACTGACACCTTCTGTGCTCCTAGTCACGAATCGTGGTATACCATGCATCACATGTCACCCAACCGAGCTTCTTCGTCAAGGTTGCAAAAAGTTGAGATCGATCAAAATTCCGCAACTGCTGCAGCTGCCATCACCCTCTCCTGCACGTACTTGTTATCCGCTTAAGTCGTCAGCATGGACACGTGTCTGTCAAATGAGGACGCTGCAGAATCCCTGCTGCAGCTGCCTGACCCCTGCCTGGTGGCGGTGCTGCGCTGCTGTGGCGATCTTGCCAGCATCTGCAGCGCTGCCAGGACCCACAGCAGGCTGCATCAGGCAGCTGTGGAGGCATTCAACAGCATCTCGCTGAGTACAGACAACCAGCATAGGCTAGACAGTCTGCTGCTCTACAAGCACGGGCAGCAAGTGATCAGCATAAGCCTTAGGGGTGGACTTGCCGTCACCCTTCGCCAGCTGCTGCCAAACTTATCGGAACTCGGCAGCCTGGAAATCGGCAGCATGAGCCTACAGCTGCAGCCTGGTGGCGGCCATCCTGGTGTGCTGGGTGCGCCCCTCCCTCTCAAGCAGATGCGGCTGAATAGCTGCAGGTTGCTTGATGGGAATGAGGGGTTGGCAGCGGCACTGTTGCTGCTGCCTGGGTTGGAGCACCTCAGTATCAGCTGCTGTTTCAGCAGCAACAGGCAGGGGCAGCAGAAGCTGACGATCTCAGGTGACATAGTGTCTCAGCTGCAGCAGCTGACATACCTCGAGATTGCAGGGGTGTACCTGGGGGGCCCTTTTGGCGGCACTGATGAGAACTTGCAGCACCTGTCAGCGTTGACCCGGCTGGTGGACTTGCAGCTGAAGCCAGCAAACCACTTCTGCAGCATTACTGTCAGTGCGCAGCTAGGGCCACAGCAGCTGACGCGGCTGGTGCTGGCAGGCTGCATGCAGGTTGATCCTGCTGCTCTGGCCGGCAGGACGCTGCTGCAGCACTTTGACATGGAGTGCCCCAGAGTGCTGAACAATGCAGCAGGGCAAGCAGCGCTGCTGTTGCAGGTGGAGCAGCTGCAGCAGCTGACATATCTGAGGCTTGCCGGCATCTCAGTCAATGACACATTGTGCCCGCCAGCAGCAGCCTTCTCAGCCCTCACAACCATCACCAAGCTGCAGCACCTAGACATCAGTGACAGCTGCTTGCCAGCAGGTGTGTGGCAGCACATGCTCCCTGCCGGCGGGCGGCTGCCGCACTTGCAGCATCTGAACATCTCAGATGTGCAGCACCCTGAAGGCCGTGCAACAGCCCCTGACGGCACCCGCCTTGTCAGCTGCTGCCCTGAGCTACAGTCCCTTGACCTGCGGGGCTTGCAGTACAGCAGGGGGCTGCTGGCTGGGCTGCAGGGGCTGAGCAGCCTGACTGCGCTGCACCTGCAGCCTACATGTGACTCTGAAGAGCCTATGGAGGGGGTGTGTCAGCTCACAGGGCTGAGGCAGCTGTTTCTTCAAGACCTGGGTACGGGTGGCAGGCCTTTCCGTATGCTACGTGCCTTACGGGGAGGCCCCTCTGCATCAGAGAGGCTCTCTGATGCCGCAGAGGGGCTGCTGCTGCTGCTGACTCAGCTGCGGCAGCTGACCAGTCTTCGCTTTGAAGGCCGAGCCAGCGATGCTTTTGACAAGGCGTGGATAACGTTCCAAAGCAAGGTCAGTACGCTTGTTGCCATCAACGGGTTTGTTCAAGTGCAGTGGGCAGCTGTGTGTTGCGTTGTCGCTTCAACATCATGAGTGTGCGCATGTGCCCGTGCTAAAGCTTGCAGACTTGTAGAAGGCTTACGATGTGCATCTGTTGGCAGGTCACATAGAAGCATTGCTGCCTCACTTGTACTGCCTTGTTGCTTTCAGGTAACTATAACATTCTAGTGGTAACCGCTGTGTTAGCAACCCCTCATCATGCTACTGGTGCTGCCTGTTCATGGTGCATTTTGGCGGTTGCGCAGGAGGATTGTGATGAGCCCGTGTGGCGCCAGGTGCAGCGCCACTTGGAGCACATGGCAGAGTGACAGGGTACGCTGATCAGCTGCCAGCTGCCGAACCAGCCCTGGCAGAGCGATGGGCAAGGCAATGCAGCTGGGTGCATGCTGTTAAAGCATGGTCGTGCGGGTTGTAGACGCAATTGCAGTGTGGCTTTTGGGTGTTGGTCGCATGCCCTTCTCTGTGCATCTGCATCAGATGGTCAGGGGTCAGTCAAGTATGGGCATGGTCACATGTGAGGTCACTTGGTGTTACCACGTTTCCACGGCCCCCAACTACATGGCTCGATGTGGTGCATTTGCTGACCAAGCGTTGCTGGGCATAAGTATGATTGTGTGCATGTTTTGCTCTCTTTGGCCGCTTGCACATCACACACGCTGTGCCACCGTCCTGGGCGTAGAAGGTACAGTGCTCGATCAAGCCTGGTTGGCAGCCTGGCATGGCATGGCCATGGGCAGCATGGGCAGGATTGCATGCTGATTGTGGTATGGTGTGCCTAGCTGGCCTGCTGTACATGCAGCTATGATGTTATCAACGTAATATTCATATAATATTATCATATGTTGGCACAAACATTTGCATTGCACTGGCATTGCAAATGCCTGCAACACCACTGGTGAGATGATCTCGGATGCGTCTGCTTTCGCACTGTCATTACCACATTGAACAAATCAAGTGACAGTCAGGCGGGGAAATCCAATGGTCAGTGCCAACCCCTCTCTCTCCTGTAACCAACCCTCCTGGGTGGGAGACACTGTCTCAGACACAGCTGTGCAGATGAGTCACGTTGAGTCAATGCATGTCACTGCCATGAAGCGGGGCCCTGCTTAACTATTTAGCCTGACGAGTGCACTAGCTCGTGAGTAAGTTCTCGTTTTTCCTCACCTGTGACTTCTACGAATTTCTTCGTCTCGGTGTTTCTGAGATCGTTCAATCCTTGGATCAGCTGTTGTATCCGCCATCCCCTGAACGTGCATTATCTTGGCGTACAGATCCTGAAATGTCCCTTGATCATTCAGATCAGAGCGATGCAACGTCCCTCCTGCAGCTGCCAGACCCATGCCTGGTGGCGGTGCTGCGCTGCTGTGCTGACCAACGCAGCGTGTGCAGCGCCGCCAGGGCCCACAGCAGGTTGTACCAGGCAGCAGCAGAGGCACTCAGCTTCATCCTGTTGCGTACAGACAAGCAGCAGACGGTTGATGGGCTGCAGCTCTATAAGCACGGCCAGCATGTGAACCACATCGCCATCGTGGGTGATGTCAGCTGTTGCCTTCGCCAGCTGTTGCCAAACCTGACCAAGATCAGCCGGCTGTACCTGGGCTTCATGCCCCTGCAGCTGCAGCCCGGTGGCGGCCATCCTGGTGTCCTGGGTGCGCCGCTCCCTCTGAAGCAACTGCGGCTTCATGACTGCAGGCTGCTTGATGGGAGGGCGGGGCTGGCAGCAGCACTGTTGCTGCTGCCTGGGTTGAACAACCTCAGCATCACGTCCAGTGTTGACGCTGTGGGGCGACCGCTGGCCATTTCAGGTGACCGTCTGTTGCAGCTGCCGCAGCTGACTCACCTAGACCTTGTAGGTGTGTTGATAGGGGACCCCCCTCAGCGGTACGTTGACCTGCACCAACTGTCAGCTTTGACAGGGCTGGCTCACCTGTGTCTCTCACTGAGAAACAACTGCAGAGTAAATGCCCGCGCACTATCAGCTGCACGTCACCTCACACGACTGCAGCTCGAAGACAACTCGGCGTTTGCCGACACCTGGATTGAACCAGTTGCCTTGGCAAATAAGACCAAACTGCAACACCTACACCTGAGTGGCCATCCAATGCTTGACAGTGCTACAGAGGTAGTGCAGCTGATGTCGCAGCTGCAGCATCTGCAGCAGTTGACATACCTGATACTGACCCCACAGCTCAACATGGACAGTGTGTGCCCGTCAGCAACAGCATATTCTGCCCTGACAACCAGCAGCAAGCTGCAACACCTAGACATCAGCAGGTTGCGCCTGCCGGCAGACGTGTGGCAGCACGTATTCCCTACCGGCAGGAGGCTTCCCAGCCTGCGGAAGTTGAACGTCTCCTACGCTAGGCACCCGACAGGTCCTGCAGCAGCACCTGAGGGCACACGGCTTGTCAGCTGCTGCCCAGGGCTGCAGGACCTGGGCATGAGCGGCCTACAATACACAGCCGAAGGAGTCGCCTCACTGCAAGGGCTGAGCAGCTTGACGACGTTGCATGTGTGGGGTGCTGATGAATCAGTACAGGGGTTGGAGGGTCTTAGTCAGCTGACAGAGCTGCGGCGGCTGAGGATGGTCAGTGCCTCCACCGCTGCAAAGAAGCTGCTGCTGCCGTTGACACAGTTGCAGCGCGTGATCACCTTCTAGGGAGGCCCGGTTGGGGGATCGCCACACGCTTTGTCAAGGTTAGGTAGGTGTCATATGTCACATATGATGTGACATGATCTTATGGCAGAAATATGCAGAATCACTCACAAAGCCTACTTGTTCTCGCATGGCGCTGTTGCTGAAGCTTGCATTGCCATCTAGGCATGTTGGCTGTGTGGATCAACGTGTTTGTTCATTTCAGCAGGTTACTCACTTGCTGTTCTCTCTTATGCACGACGCTGGTGCAGCACCGCGGGGGGCACCGCCTATGAGCTGGGAAAAATGTGTCGAGGGATCTGCAGGCCTTGGGGCAGCCAACGAACATGCACGACCTTACGGATGCATGTGCGTTGCGCGGTTCTTGGCGGAGCATGCTCTACAGACTGACACACCCACGCGCTAATGGGGTGCCTTTCAGGCGACCACTCAATGCCACACGCCACAGCAGCAGGATGCGGCAGCGCGCTGAGACCCTGCCGTTCCAGGCAGCATGGTCTGCAACTGGACCAGGGGTCATGTCCAACTGAGTTGCTTGTATAGTATATGTACAACATGCTACCTATGTTGGTTCTTTTTCTTGTGCTGTTGGCTTTGAGGGCCGTAAATGGCCCAGGCTTTCTAGTGTCCTAGGTCACTGGTCGCCTGGTGGTGTATTGCTTGTCTTGCACCAAGGTCGAATCGCTGCTAGCAGCATGCTGCGCGATGAAACTGGCTGGAAACACGTGTAATGATGATGACTCACTTGCTCCCTCCACTGGCCGGCTATCACACAGCTTGGTACCGACTCAGCCATCGCCCCTGTGATTTTTCCTGATTGTGTGTCCCTCTGCTGCTGTGCAGGCCCTTGGCAACAAATGTGTGTGTGGAGCCAGGTGCTAGGGCACCATCAGGGGGACGCTGGGCATGAGTGGTTCGACAAGCACGTGCATAAGTCGATGTGACAAGAGCCTATATGTTGAGGCTTTGCAATAGTTGGGGAACAGGCTGCCACAAGGCGGTGATGTCGACTGCACATGCCGAGTGTGCTGTGGCTGTCGGCTGTTGGGAGCAAAGTTATGCCAGTTGTGAACTCAACATGGGTGCTGTCTTATGCTTTGAACGGTGCGTTTGTGATTGGCACAGTTCAGTTGGTGGCACTGTGTATACCCATGGCATGTGTGAATGTCACACGGTGTTGCTGTTGACCATTCGATCAGATGCGGCCATGGTGTTGCTGGTATCAGATGCCATGGCTTGTGTAACGATACATCCGCTTCACTTGCCTCTTTCTGCATGTTAACACAAAGGAGTTGCTGCTGAGCATGCATGGTATTATGGCGGCCAGTCAAAGCTCAGTTCAGCTTAGTGTGGGGTTGTGAGCGACCACATCAACATGTTGCATGTTTGGCACACGTCCCACAGCTTCCTTGATACCTTTCACATTGGCATTACTTGAATTGCACAGACCTGCAGCGGACAGGATTCATGCATAACACAGCCTTGCGACGCAATGGGCACAGTTTGAAACTGCACAAGGCAGGAGCCGGCACACTCGAAAGTGCCGCAAGTGCCATCCAAAATCAACGCGGCCAGACAAGCTTCACACATCATGAATTACCAGACGGATACGCAATGCGCTGCAACACTCTCAATGATTTGACAGCCCAGCCCAGCAGGGCAGCAAGCCAGATAACATGCCGCTCTCATGCGCTCGTCAGCCAAGCTGAACCCACCATTATGCAGTTTGAAGCCATGCAAGTGACTCTCCCCAATGTGATGAGGGACTTGGGTCAAACGACACTGCAATCGGCTAAGATACTTTCAGCAGACTGTCACCAACCACTTTTCAACCGAATTGCTGGACCTACTCTGGAATGCATCCAAGACGCGGTTGTGCACCAAACCACATGCAACATACACTATGCGCAGCTTGAAAGCAGCATACCATTAACCTCGGCAGCAGCTCACAAGCATGACTGACCTGTCGCCCCTTGACCTGACTAGCTGCTGCTGGTGATGTGAACGCTCACAAACGAACCAACAGCCCGTACAGGCTGCACGTCAGATGCAAGCTGGGTGCCCATGTCATGCCTGGCAGGCTGACAAGCTGTCAACCAAAACCAAGGGATGCGCCGATAGCACATCCAGCATGTAAAAACCAACATTTACAAACATACAGCAACAACAGTATTGAAGTGCAACAACTGCTGCGACGGGAACAAGTCTCCTGCGGACAGCAGCACAACAATGCGTGCTTACTGTTTGCTCACATTTCCATGTCTTCCACAGATGGCTGCCGGGTGGCACCATCAGGCAGCTGCTGGTCCACCTGCATCATGGCGCCACCCCCGGGTGCTGCAGCAGCACGAGCAACGGCGGCTAGGCCATTGCTGCCGTCAGGAGCAAAGCCTGCAGCCGTCTGCTGCTGCTGCTGCTGCTGAGGTGCATCATCAACAACCTCCTCTATGACCGTATGCTGCTGCTGCTGCTGCTGCTGCTGCTGAGTGTTGCTGCTGCCGTTGCAGGCTGGCAGTGGCAGCAGGCCGCTGTTGGGCATCAGGCGGGGCAGCAGCTCCTCAGTCTTG
Source organism: Desmodesmus armatus (assembly GCA_007449985.2). Classification (NCBI taxonomy): domain Eukaryota; kingdom Viridiplantae; phylum Chlorophyta; class Chlorophyceae; order Sphaeropleales; family Scenedesmaceae; genus Desmodesmus; species Desmodesmus armatus. The sequence goes on from VIIQ02000353.1 coordinate 64,503, forward strand.
ATCATGTCCCACACCCCAGCCAGGCTGCGCCGCTGTGCCGGCGTCAGGCTGCGCCACACACTCTTCAGGGCTGCATTGTCGTTGTGGGCGGTGCCCAGGTACGGCTGCTGCTGCTGCTGCCGCGGCTGCTGCTGGAGTGGTATAGGGTGTGGCTGCAGGGGGTGCAGCAGGTGTTGCTGCTGCGGCAGCAGGGGTGCTGCTGGGGAGCCCAGCACAGCGCCCAAGAGGGGGTGCTGCTGCGGCTGGTACAGCACCAGGTCTGTGCACTGCGAGGGATCAGCTGCTGCTGCGGCTGCAGGAGCAGCAGCAGCGAGTGACGGCGACAAGGGGCCAGCAAGCAAGAGCCCATTGCTGTCCAGCTGCATCTGGTGCTCTTGAGCTGCTGGCTGGCTTGCTGCAGCTGCAGCAGCTGCATCGGCCTGTACAGCAGGCGTGAAGGGCTGCCAGGGCTGTTGTCCAAACGCCAGTGCTGCATTTTGGGCCTGAGGGTGCTGCTGAACTGCTGCTTGCCACTGCTGAGCTGGCAGTGGTGCTGCTGGTGGTCCTGCTGGGGTTTGGAAGGTTCCAGCAGCGTGGTGCTTCTTGGTCAGGGAGTTGCTGAAGTCATCAAGGTCTGTTTCTATAGCACGACGCTTGCCCAACTGCGACATTGTTGAGAGGACTGCTGAGACACAACAGCACCAGGCTGGTCACCAGAGTGAGGAAAGTATAATGATAGACGTGCAGCCTGGGTGGCCTGGTTCAGACGGAATCCAGAAACGTGTATGCATAATGCTGGTAGGTAACGTCAAGATCGGTCACTTCTGGAAGTCTCGGTGATCGATGGCATGATTGGGTGGAGAAACGAGTGCGCAAGGGCCAGAAGATTACCCCATCATGTAGGTTGAATGTCTTGGCACCGAATGATCTAGATCAACAACACACCCATCTGCTTGAGTACAGCAGAGTATCGCATTTGTGTGAACAAGCTCTCAAAAGGAGATGATGTGCATGTCACAGCAATGCCCGGCACGCCACAGCAGCACGGCAGCTTTTGGCACAAGCTGCTGCAGCACGGCGTGCCACACCCAGACCCCTGCTGCTGACAGCACAGCACCCTGGCCGCCGCTGCTGGTAGCCCAGTAGCCGTAGCTGCCTTCCAACCCTGCTGCTACTGCTGCTACTGCTACCTGTCAACCAGGAGTGCTGCAGCTGATGTGCTGTGACAGCCGCAGCTGCCCCAGACCTTCCGCCACACCCTGCTGCTGCTGTTACTGCTGCTGCTGCTCCGGCAGCACTGCCAGCCTCAGTAACCCTACCCTGATGCTGGGGTGAAGGCAGCAGCAGCACTGCCTCTGCAGTACCACCGGTGCTGGGCCCCTGGCTGAACCCTGCCCGCTTGAAAAACGCCCAGGCATCCGCATTGGCCAGCGACACGTCAGCAACAACCCTGCAGGCACACCCCTGCTGCTGCTGCTGCTGCTGCTGCTGCTGCTGCTGGGTGTGCTGCAGCAGCTGCCCCAGAAGTGCTGAGCCCACTCCTTGCCTGCGTGCATCGGCCCGCACCACCAAGGTCAACAGCACCACCTCTGCTGGATGCAACTGCTGCTGCTCCAAATCCTGCTGCTGGGGGAGGGGGCCGTTCGAGCCAGCAGCAATAGGGGCAGCAGCAGCAGCCTGGTTATCTAGGGCTGATGCGCTGCTGCTGCTGCCGCTGCTGCAGGTGGTGGTGCTGGAGGTGTGTTGTGTTGTGAGGGCGCCTACCACCTCTGGCTCCTCCGCCTCCTCAGGGTCGGTGAGCAGAGCGATGAAGCCAAAGGCACTGCAGCAACATGGGAGGGGTAGGGGGGGGGGGGGGGGGGGGGGCTGAAGTTGGTGGCAGAGGGGTCTACGGCTAAGCAATTTCCTAACCTGCCATTCGGCTTGCTGCTGCCGAGCCTGTCATCGCGGCTGTGTATGTTGGTAGCTGCGCAAGCCTTTGTGTAGCTTGCTGAGTGGGTCACCACTGCTTGTTTCGTCAACAAGGATGGAAAGCTGGAACTTATATAGTAATCCGTTGCTTGAGTCTTCATAGCACTGTGTGGAGTGAGCATTTCACATCTGCCTAGGTCAACTCTGCGGTCACTCGCAATACCCCAACTACACGCCACTATGGCATACTACAGTGAGAGAAATTTACACACTGGCAAGACAGTACTGCAACCAGCAATCAGTGGGTGCAAGTGGTTTAGAGGCAAGCGGTGTGGGAAGCCCAGCAGCAGCAACAGTGGTGCTCAGCGGCAGCACTGTATTGCCTTGTGCTCACCCATCGCTGCTCCCAGCTGCAGCTTCCAGCACCTCAGTGAAGTCTCTCGAACCGAACACACTGCCTGCTGCTGAGCTGCTGAATCTGTGCAGACGAGTCACATCAGCAAGGTGCTCAGGGGTGAATGGAAGGACCTCTATTGGTGGAGGTTGTGAAGCAGCCATAGTGCAGTAGCCAACAGTTGGTCACCAAAAGAAGTTTTGATGTCGATATTGGGCCTGAGCAGCTTGTGCTGAGTGGGTTGACGGCATGGTCACATGGTAAAGTGACATTATGTAAGGCTTACTGATGTATGGCGCAAGGCCGAATAGAAGCGTCGGGATCGTAGCTTTACGTATCAGTGTTTCATGTGTTGAAATCGTTCAAGATACGCTGAGACGTTTCCGCAAGGGCGCAATTGTCTGGCTTGATCTGAGCATTGCTGTTGTGGCATTCCTCTCTTTCCCCCTGGCACCTTGTCTGTGACATCCCGAGACATAAATCTCTTCTTATAGTTTACAATCCAGCACTTTCTCCACGAAAGCACCACTCAGCCTCACAGACTGTTGTGAACCACAGAAGTCCCCGCTGCCACTGTGCTAATCCTCTCCACAGCACAGCAGTATCTCCACAGCAGGCCTCGCAGAGCAGCACAGCACCATGCAGTCCTGGTGCGGTGCCCTAGGCACCGACACCATCATAGGCCAAGGCTGGCTTCGCACAGTATCCCCTTGCTGGGTAGACACCAGCTCAGCAGTTGTGCTGGTGCTGCTGTGCGCAGCGCTCGCTGTCATCCAAAACACCTCCAGCAAATCATGGTGGTCCGCCCAGCAAGCCCAGGGCGTGGTGGTCAAGCCTGGCATGCTGGGGAGAGAGACAGGGTTCATGGTCGCTAGCAGTGTCTTGCTGGTGATTCACCTTGCTTATGCACTGGCCAGTGCGGTGGTGCTGCCGGGTTGCCGTTTCACACGGCTCATCATGCTGCTATGGCCCTTGTGTGGCTGATAATGGTGAGTGGTGAGGGCTTTGTTTCAGTGGGTGTTTGGGCAGCACGGCAGCAGCGGTGGGGGTGGGCATCATGGCGACAGCTGTGGGCGTGATTGTTAGCGGCATCAGCAGGCAATAGTAACAGCAGGATCATGCTGCTATGGCCCTTGATAATGGCGAAGGCTCTGTTTCAGTGGGTGTTTGGGTGGCATGGCAGCAGTGGTGACTTTTTGCAGCATTAGCAGTCGTAGTAACAGCAGCAATCGCAGCACCGTGCTGCAGTGGCCCTGGTGAGGCGCCTCAACGCGATGTTGGTGGCTCGATGGATGGTGGCAGCAGTTGGGGTGACTGGCAGCAGCATCAGCATTGTGTTCAGGAACAGCCGTGGGGATGGAGGAGGGGGGGTTGATGGCAGCAGCACTGTGTGGATGGGTGAGGGCGCAGCAGTGGATGGGTGGGTAAGTGAGTGGGGTGGGTAGGGCGAATGTGATGGGAACCAGCTGTGGGGGCTGGCAGATACGTGTGAATGCACAGCAATGGCAGTGGGCGACATGCATGGTGGACAAGTGAGCCGAAAGCAGCAGCAGTGGGGATGAGTGACAGTAGCAGTGGGGGTCGCTGCCAGCCATGTGTGCTGGGAGTGTGTTAGTGGGGTTTGGGTGACTTGAACAGCAGCAGCAGCGGTGGCCAGCGACACGGGAGCACACCAGCATTGTGACATGTGCAGTCGGCAGGCAGTATTGGGCCAGCAGTGGGTGGTGTGGCTGCGCCCGGTGCTGCTTCTATGCATTATTCAGTCCTGCCACAGTCAGTAATTGCATGTAACACTGAACACCGGCCGTTTGAGGAGCCAACACAAGGCTCATTGGCCATATCAACAACCACAGCAATTTCCCAGCTGTGCTATCTCAGCTGGCAAAACAGTCAATGTAACTAATACCACACAATGTCAGTGTTTGCCGCCTCCCCTCTCTTGACAAAAGCAACAGTCTCTGCTGCTTAATCTCTGTTTCAACCCTGCCTTTCCACCCCCCCCCAGGCCAACTGCTGCTTCACGGCTGTCCGCCGCGGTCATTCCAGCCTGGTATGGCTGCGGCCGGTGCTGCTGCTGTGCATCGCCCAGTACTGCTACAGTCAATGCAATTGTGACCACACACACTCTCAGTAATTGCTGCCTCCCCTCCCCTGACAAAACCAACGCTTTCTGCTGCTCTCGCTCTCCCCCTGCCCCCCCCCCCAATAAAAACAGGCCAACTGCTGCTTCACGGCCGTCCGCCGGGGCCACTCCAGCCTGGTGTGGCTGCGCCCGGTGCTGCTGCTGTGCATTCTTCAGTACTGCTACAGTGTGTGGGCAGGCATGGTGCTGTACCTGGCACCTGGCAGCCTGTTCCCTGCGGTGTATCTGCGCAGCTTGATATGGTGCGACATGATGGCAGCAGCACTCACTGCACTGGCTGTGGTCATGGAGGTGAACCAGGTGGGTGCGGTGGTATAAGGGGGTGGTTGTGGTGGTGTGGTTAGGGGGGGGGGGGTGCATGAGGGTGGAGGGTGTTCCCTGCGGTGTACTTGCGCAGCTTGATATGGTGCGACATGATGGCAGCAGCACTCATGGCTTTGGCTGTGGTCATGGAGGTGAACCAGGTGGGTGTGGTGGTGTGGTAGTGGTGGTGGTGGTGGGTGGGTGGGGGGGGGGGTGAGGAGGCGAGGGGCAGCCTGTTCCCTGCGGTGTATCTGCGCAGTTTGATATGGTGCGACATGATGGCGGCAGCACTCACGGCTTTGGCTGTGGTCATGGAGGTGAACCAGGTGGGGTGTGGTGGTGTGGTAGTGGTGGTGGTGGTGGTGGGGGGGTGGGGGGGGGGGGTGAGGAGGCGAGGGGCGGCTTCTTCTCTGCGGTGTATCTGCGCAGTCTGATATGGTGCGATATGATGGTGGCAGCGCTCACTGCACTGGCTGTGGTTATGGAGGTGAACCAGGTGGGTCTGTTGGTGTGGTGTCTGGGGGGGGGGGTGGGGGAGGAGGGGACGAATGCAAGTGGGGGGGGGGGGGGGGGGGCGAGGTGTGTGGTAAGGAGAGGGGAGCGGCAGCCTGTTCCCTGCGGTGTACCTGCGCAGCTTGATCTGGTGCGACATGATGGCGGCAGCACTCACAGCCTTGGCTGTTGTCATGGAGGTGAACCGGGTGGGTGTAGCGGTGTGTTGAAGTGTGTGGGTTTGGGGGGGGGGGGGGGGCATTGTGGTTTGTATAGTAAAAGTGTGGGTGGTGGGGTAGAAGGTGAGGAGGGGTGGCCTCCTTTCCTTGCAGTGTAGCGCAGCCTTATCTGGTGCGACATGATGGCGGCAGCATTGACAGCTATGGCTGTGCGCATGGAGTTGAACCAGGTGAGAGTAGACAAGTGTGTGATGCAGCATTGCGTATTGTGCGATGGCAGCAGCATTGAGGCCCTGTTGCAACAAATGGGGTACCAGGATGTTACTAGGATCGCTTTGAGGCCTATGTTGCGTCCCGCTACACCCGTCATGCGCTGAACATTGTGGTGGTGGGGGGGGGTGTAAGGTTGGGGGCTACAGGACAAACCAACTTGGTGCAGAGCTGGACAGCATTGCAACGGCAGTAGCTGTCGTATTGCTGGGTGGCTTGTGTCCGCAGCTTGTCGGCTTGCGCCTCAGCTGGGGCAGTACGCCTTGCTGACGTCTCTGTCTTCGTTCCTGCTGCTGCTGCTGCTGCTGCTGCTGCTGCTGCTGCTGCTGCTGCTGCTGCTGCTGCTGCTGCTGCTGCAGAGTCGTGCTGCGCGCAGCACTGATGCCAGTGGTCAGTACAGCAGGCTGTCTGGTGATGTCGAGGCTCCTGCACCACAAGCCGCAACCACTACGGGTGACATGCAGCGCACCTGGACCTCACTCTTCCTGCACGCCTGCAAGTGAGTGAGAGGGTCAGGGGGCTCTCTTGTGGCCTGCTGCTGTTGAAAACGCTTACTATGTGACATCGCTGCCCCACGATTCACCGCGTTATTCCTGCCTGCCTGCAGAACACCATATAAGTTACCTGTGTAGAGCATCCGGCATGCCAAACAATCCTGTGCTACCCCCCCTGACCGGCCCCATACACACCTCCTTCCCCCAGCTATGCATGGCTTCACACTAGCAGGCTGCGTGTGCATGTGTTCTTGTGTGTGGCTCATTGTTGCGGCATGCGGGGATACACCAGTATCTCAAATCTGCATGTGCCCCCCCCCCCCTCCCCCTCCCACACACACATACAGCCTAGGTTGACATCATGGTTCAACTATCCTTGTGGGACTATGGGTGGTATGCCTCATAGGACTGCTTGCATGTGACGTATATGTTGCTTACATGCTAGCTATCCTACCCACACCCACACACACTCTATTTTTTTCTTGCAGGTACGCATGGCCTCGCACCACTGGGCTGCGTGTGCGCGTGTTCTTGTGTGTTGCACATTCTTGCAACATTTGGGGGTAATAAAACATGCCCAACACCCATGTGCCCGCCCCCCCTTCATGCAGGTACGCATGGCCTCGCACCACTGGGCTGCGTGTGCGCGTGTTCCTGTGTGTGGCGCTGCTAGTGGTGATGCGCGTGCTCAACCTGGCAGTGCCCATCACCTACAAGAGGCTGGTAGATCAGCTTGCAGCAGCATCAGCAGCACCACCGGGGAGAGGCCTTCGTTCGACAAGCTGCTCAAACCTTGGTGAGTTTTTTGGGGGGGGGGGGGTAGCTGTGGCCGTAGCTCAGAAGGGGTGGGTCTGGCGGGGGGCTCGGCTGTCCCTCAACCCACAAGAAACGGGAGGAGGGGGGGGAGCGCTATCTACCTACAAGTGACTGGTCGATCAGCTGGCGGCAGCATCAGCAGCACCACCTGGGGAGAGGCCTTCATTCGACAAGCTGCTCAAGCCTTGGTGAGGATCTGCTTTGATAGGTTGGGATGAGGTGTACCAGCTGGGGGGGGGGGGGGGTATGCCTCTCTTGATCGCAGCGTGCGAACGTTGTGTGTGAGAAGGAGGGGGGGGGGGAGCAGGGGATACTGGCTCTACCAGGTGCCCTTCTGCAGCAGGGTGTTGCTGCCTGGGGCACAGCAGCTGGCCTGTTTGTTCTTCAGCTGTTGTGCGCTTCTGAAGCTGCTGCTGCCGCCACTGCTGCTGCTGCTGCTGCCGCTGCCGCCACTGCTGCTGCTTACTAGGGAGCTGCTGTACCTGGCGGCCATATTCTTCCAGGGAGGTGCTGGCGGTGGCATCACTGGCTTTGTGAACAATGCACGCCAGTGGCTGTGGATACCTGTCAGCCAGGACGCATACAGGTGAGGACCCCGCTTCGTGTTTGGGGGGGGGGGTAATTGTTGTTACATGTGCCTTGTTGTGAACAATGCACGCCAGTGGCTGTGGAATTCCTGTCAGCCAGGACGCATACAGGTGAGGACCCCTGCTTCGTGTGTGTGTGGGGGGTGTAATTGTTACATGTGCCTGAGGTCCCGGACTCTGTCACGTTGTAGCATAATGAACTGCTTTGGACTGCTCTGTCAGCACAAACTTTGCCAGTGTAGTGCTGGAATTGTCATGTACTTTTCATACATTCCAATGCTCTCTGGCATGGAACCTCCCTAGGGTGCTCCTTTCCGCCTGTTTGTAAAGCCTGTGGTCATCCTGCTGCTGCTGTTGCATGCTCTCTCCTGCTGCATGCTGTCTCCTGCCGCTGCCCTGCAGGCGTGTGAGCCTTGCTGTGCTTGGCCAC
>VIIQ02000353.1:77500-79032 GCA_007449985.2 Desmodesmus armatus
CTGCGACATCATCAGGACTGCGTGCTGTTCAACGACACCATCCGCTACAACATCCGCTACGGGCGCAACAATGCCACCGATGCAGAGGTGGAGGAGGCGGCAGAGGCAGCATGCATCCATGAGACAATCTCAACACGATTCCCCAAGGTGCGTTGTGTGCTTGGTGATTGGTTGGGTGGGGCAATAGGGTCGGGGTTGTGTGGTTTGGGGTGGGGGTGGGGGGCAGCAGAGAGGGCGGGTGTGTGTGTACAGGTGGGTGTGATGTGTTGTTGTGTGGAGGGGTGTCTCCAGGGGAACGGACAAAGGGGGGCCGGGTGTTAAGGTGGGGGGGGGGGGGGATGCTGTGGTTGTGTGAGAGGGTTGTCTCCAGGGGAAGGGGGGTGTCATGCGGTGCAGGGTGGTGGGATCATGTATGAGGCTCTGCACGTCACCTGTATGCACCAAACAAGCACAGGTTCATCGAGGGTGCCCTTGTTGTTGCTGTTTGAGAGCAGGGGAAAGGGGTGGGGGGGGGGGGCTTTGAGGACGGGGGTTTGCGCAGAGGGGTGCGAGGTGGAGGTTGTGCTATCCAGTGGGTAAGAGGGGGGGGGGAGGGGTGCAATGCAGCATGTGTCACGACGCCGTCGCAACACGTTTCTGTAATGTGGTGTGCTCTATTACGTGTGGCAGTCTGCAGGCGGAGGGAGGGAGCTGGCATGCCAATGCTGTCGTCCTGGGCTGCACCCAGCACTGCACACATGCTCTTGCCGCTCATGACATTCTTCACCCTGGCGATGTTTTCTGTTGTTGGCGTCTGTCGTTGTTTCTCTGCAGGGCTATGACACGGTGGTTGGTGAGCGTGGGCTGCGGCTGTCTGGTGGTGAGAAGCAGCGTGTGGCCATTGCTCGTGCGCTGCTGAAGGACCCTGCAGTCTGCTGCTTTGACGAGTCCACCTCAGCACTGGACAGCCTCACGGAGAAGAAGATACAGGTGTGTGTGTGTGGGGGGGGGGGGGGATATATGTGCATAGAGGGGGGGGGGTGAGTGAGTTTTCGGGGGGGGGGGGGGGGGGTGAGCCAAATTTGGCGCTGGACAGCCTCACGGAGAGGAAGGTGTGGGGTGCGGGGGTGGGGGGTAGGTGATGTAAGGGGAGGGGGGTAGGTGATGTAAGGGGAGGGGGTAGGTGATGTAAGGGGAGGGGGTAGGTGATGTAAGGGGAGGGGGGGGCGGAGCTGAGACATTGGCAGCCTCACTTAGTGAAGTTACAGGTGTGGGTGAAGGACCCTGCGGTCTGCTGCTTTGACGAGTCTACCTCAGCACCGACAGCCTTACGGAAAAGAAGATACAGGTGGGGGTTGCGGATGGGGGGTGGGGTGAGATAACTGTAGCACTGGACAGCCTCATGCTGAAGAGAACATGTTGCGGGTGAGGGTGGGGCAGGTGACGTGGGGGGGGGGCAGATGAGACAAGTCTAGCATTGGACAGCCTCACGGAGTGTATAGTTGTGGGGTTGTGGTGGGGTTGGGGTTTAGGGTTGAGGGTTCAGGGGTTTG